>JAXGGA010020031.1:0-18951 GCA_038373865.1 Uloborus plumipes | reverse complement strand
TAATTTTATTTTACCTGTCATCGACATTTATTCAAAACTTCCTCTCTTTTCTTTTTGAACAACGTAACTTTAGTTCATGAGCATTTTTTAATCCGATTCTTGCGCAAAACTTTTCTGAGACAAATTATCACGTAGGAGCGCAAGAGAAGTAAATAAATTGTCACAGTAAAGATCAAAATTGGCATGCTCAGGGAATTCTGAAATTAAATCTGCACCCCCCCCCCCTTTCCCAAACAACAGACACATATGCAATCCTTGAATTCTTCATCAAGGTTAAATGCTAAGCTTCTGAAACAGCTTAGGGCTTCTCCCCCCCCCCCAACAGTCAGACTAAACAATAAAAAACACCTAAATGCATTATGGAAAAGTAATTAAATTCGAGTACAACGAATAATTAGTGTTTTAAAGAATTACATTTTTTAAATAGCTTTCTTTCAACATTTGCCTTGAGTATTTTTTGTATTTGAAAAAAAAGAAGAGAAAATATTTAAGAACATTGTATAATTAAGTTTATATATTAATTAATTTAATTTCATTAGATTTTTAAAATAAAATAAATTTTAAAAATGACAATTATTATCTGTTTTTCAGTCTAAAAACATTTACTAACTTCTTTTGATATCAATTATAGATTCTGAGCAAGAAATCAGCAACGGTTAAACAATGCAGCCTTTGGTGCCTAGCGTCCCTTTTTAGGGACGTTCTTAAATTGTTATAAAATCCTTAAAAAATGTAAAATCTACCAAATTGCAAAAAAAGGTAAACTAAAACATCGATCAAAGTAGCACATATATCAAACACAGGTAGATTTACTTGTTAATAACTTTAAAAACTTAGCTTTTTGTCCTTGAGATTGTGAACGATGTAATTTTTGATAAAGATCATAATCAAACGGCTACAGATCACACTTTACAGCGGTTATGTGCTGCAATCTGTTAATACAGAATTGAAGCAATACCAAAGTAATAATTGAACACAATTATTTGGTTGAAATGTTCATTTTTGGAAAATTCAGACACACTTTTTGGACCGTCCCTAAAAAGGGACGCTAGGCATTAATGGGTTAAGGCTTTTCTGACAGCTACTGTGGTACTTCATTAATTATTTAAGATGCAGCTAAACGAAATTGTTTTTTAAATTATTAATCAAATATTTTAAATGCATTTCATGACAAACGTATGTTTAAAATCCACACATATATATTTACAGCTGGGCTTATCATTTCTCGTAATTATATCCTAATGCAAACTATACCCGTTATATGCCCTTAGAATTAGATACGAGCGTTGCATAGAAGTCAAACTGTGGTAAGTTATTACGCAATTTCTGATTTTAATTCATACAAGACTAATAATTACTGCATTTATTCATAAGATATATTTGGGACGTTTCTTAATGGCTTCTAAATTCGCATATTTTCTTCAGAAATAACCAAAAACATTCAAAATTAACTGCAATTTACTGTTTGAAAAACTTTTACTCTTCTTTTATACACCATATTTTTTTCTTTTCCATCGTTTATCTTCATCTTAATGAAAATATATTTTGCTTTTTTCTGGCAGTTTAATTAAAAGTTCCGGAAAATTATGTAGGATACCAGAAAAGGTCATTAAAAAGGAATGTCACTTAAATATTTGCTCATGCTAAAACTAAAATATTTCGTCTACATCTTCAAATTCTTAATTATACAGAAAACTACAAAACGAATAATTTATTCTAACTGCAACCATTAAGATCCATTCGCAAGACGTGCCAGAATTTCGGAAGTTGAAAATGTTGACGACTTTTACAAAGAGATGAAAGTTGAGTTGTTTCGTCCCAAACATACGAGAAACTAGAGATCTTGTTTAAAAATTAAGGACTTTGTTGAAGCAATTAAAGTTTCAGTGGTCACTTGCATAAGTGCACTTTAACTTCGACTTCCATTACATTTTGAGTGGAAAGAGAAATCATTACATTTTGCTGAGATGAAATTTCTGTTAGGCAATTAGGAATTTAGGAAATATTTGAGTTATTTATGAGTGATTTGTGTCAAGAAAATAAGCATAAAATTGTTATTATTATATATTCGTGCAAATTATAAGTGTTATGCGAGTTCAGTATTTCGCAACAATTATTAATTTACTCCTTTTCGAACTATAATATTAATAATCCGCAATAATTATAACAACTGTAGTAGTTACAACGCCCTGAAGTGGTACGTGAAGTGATTCGTTTTTAAAATCATAAACCCATACAAAATCATCGGAGATTCAAAACCAAACACAGATGTATGTATTTTTATGTGTGGAACCTTTTGAATACTTACATGGAGACAATTTAAAAGTCATTAAAATTATATTTTTTTCTGGAAGTGTTGGTAGAAAATTATTATTAACAACGTTGAAGAAATAGTCGCCTCTTTAAAACTTCGTACCGAAATTAACTATAAGTATATGTTTGTTAACAAATAGAGACTAGCAATAGAGAAAAGTTTTTAATTATTGCGATTTCTTTCCTTATCAACTAACAATGAAATGTGTTACCATTCCGTGAATAAACTCAGTTGTATTTTAAATTTGCTAAAAAAGGTTATAATTCGAGTTCGATATAACATGAAAGTTCCAAACTCATTCTATCAGATACAAAACCTTTTATCCGTTATTTGTGTTATTTTTTTTTGTTTGTATTTTCGAGAACGTTTTTACTGCAAAAACTGCAAAAAGCGTTCTTCTGGGTCTTAATTAATATTTTCGTTAATTAATGTCATTCAAAAACGCGAACTAGCTAAAAACACTTTCAATCACCTCTCCTTTCGAACACAAAAAGCTTGATCAAAAATCGGTCCATTTGTTTAGAAGTTAGTATGCTACAGATAGATGCACTTATACACATACACAGACGCGTCAAAGTTCTTTCTGGTTACAATTTAATGTAAACATTAGGTTATTTTCGCAAAATTTAGAAAAATTTCTATTATTCTAATTCTTCATTTTAATGCGTGTTATTCAGCGTGGGATGGTAAAAGAGCAGTATCTGCAGAAAAGAGGTTTAAGATATTTGAAGAAATCCGTTTTAGATTCCATATTAATAGTAGAAAAAGAGTGGAATTTGACATGGGATTTTTTTTCGTGATTTTTTTTTAGCGGAAACGAAATAAACAAGATTGTAGAATGAAGCTAAAGTGAAAGTAAATGGGGAAATTCTTTTTTAAAAAAATTGTGCAGTTACAGTCCTTTACTTTCCCATGGCAGTATTCTTCATGAATACGTTTCTAAGGCAATTGAATAAATTTGTTTTCATTCCGGTTACATTACTCTCTACCTGAAAGTTATGCTTCTGCTAAACACAGAGACAGTTCAGTGATATTTATTCGGTTGACAGAAACACAGATGCTTGCTATTTCGATGCATAAACACAGGAAAGAAAATCAACTAGCGCTTCCATTGATCTTCAATACAGTGATGCCTGACGAGCACCTTTCTTCCGGTACATTAAGGAACAGGGCATAACCTCTACAGAATGCCGATATTCGAATCAATAGGCGCCCCCTGTTTCTTACGATCACTCAATTCCGGAGTTTCTTACGAACCGTTCCCTTTCATTGCCTCGAATGATGTAGACATTTTCCCTGCTGAGCTTTCACGTTATTTTCCCTTTCCGCTGCTAAATCTAGGACGTCGGGATCGTAAGCATTTGGAAAGTAGGAAGAAGGTATTTTTTGACAGTATTTATGGGGAAATATTTGAAGGGACAGGGGGAAAAAAGATGAAAGTGACCAAAAAGCGATTTCGAGAAATACGAAGAACAAAGTTTGATGTCTCGCAACTCCCTTTGTAGTTAATAGATTTTTCATGCACATTTCGGTCGATTCTCATATTTTCCCTCCCTTGTTATTCGACCAGATGATGTTAATCATTCATAGCCCCTAGATAGCGCTATCTCAAAATTGACGAAAAAGTGACTTTCATCTTTTTTCCCCCTGGCCCTTCATTTGAAATAGAGAATCGCAAAAAAAGTACATTAGAGTACATTTTCAGTGAAATTATACTTTTCCTGAGGCTAAGTTAGAGACAAAGACAAGTTTAAAAAATTGTGTCCTCAGTTTTATATTTAGGCCAAACCGACGTAAGTCCAAAAATGGCGATTTCTCCTTTGTTACTACATTGTATTTAGAATCTTTTTCCGCATCGACCCATGGAAACGTTATTCTGTGAAAGAAATCTCTTCACAATAATTTAACAGCATTAAAAGCGCGCTAGTCTCATCATTTGCATGCGTTCAACAATCGTTTTGGCCATCTCCTGAAAAATTGCGAAAACGGACTTAAGTCAGTTTGGTTGTCCCCGAGTTGTTCCCCTCCTTCAGGAGATTGGTTCATTCTTTTTAAATTTAGTATGTGTTTCGAGTCCTTGTCTCAGCAATATATGTTTTTGGCAGTTTTCTTTTTATTCAACGTTATTTTCTAGTTATTTTTTCGGGCATGTTTTTCAAAATGTAAAACCCTGTTTATGCATTTCTTTTTGTGTTTATATCTCAGAATGCAAAACGTTTGTGTAGCATATTTTTAAGTACTTTTGTTACAATTTGCTGTTATTCCACTTAGAAGAATAACACATAAAATAGTATGAAATAAATAAGTTATAAGCGCAGTATAGCCAGTTAGAACTTCTTCGCTATTAAAAGCCAACCAATCAACCAGAGTTGTTTGGGGGGCATGTTAATGGTAAAGATTGAATAAAAGTATACATTTTTGCTTATGGCTTCAGTTATTCAATTGAAAAGGCTTTGTTAATCTCAAAAAGGTCTGAAAGGGACATTATGTGACAACTTCTGAAGGTTGTCTTATAAATCAGCTCTGTGTCTTCAATTTTCTTTGGGCGTATCGATGGCTGCGACTGCGATGAAATAAAAGTATGGGCTCTTGATCGTAAATTTAGTTATAAAATAAGAAACGTTTTTGTTAATCTTAAAAAGTGCTAAAGGTAAGACAATGTGGAGATTTTTGAAAGGTTTCTTAAATCAGCAGTGTGTCCTCAGTTATGTTTGGGATTATCAATGTCAACTATTGAATAAAAGTATGTGTTTTTATTTATGAATTCAGTTACTAATTAGAAAAATCTTTGTTAATCTCAAAGATTGCTAAAAGCTACTTTATGTGACGACTTCTAACATATTTCTTAAATAAGATCTGTATCTTCAGTCACCTTTGGGAGTATCAATGACAACTATTGAATATAACTATAGGTTCTTGAGTATGACTTTAGTTATTAAATAAAAAATGCCTTATTAATCACAAAGTTGGCTAAAAGTAAGACCATGTGACCATTTCTGGCATGTACTGTCTGTTTGCGTATTGTGCGCCTGGCAGCCGCGGACGCTTCCATCTGAAAAAGGGGAGTTAGATTTTGGATGCGCACTACCCGATGCCTTCAGCTTTTGTTCGCTTACTACTTCCCCGTTGGTTTTCCCCCCTATTTCAAGAAAGTCCGAAGAGACTTGGCGCGTGCGCAGATGCAGCGGAGGTCGTACGAAAAAATTTTAGACAGCATCTTAAATCAGCTGTGTATCATCATATCTCTTGACTCATCAATAGCTGTGAATGAATAAAAGAATAGAGTCTTGGTTGTGACTACAGTTATTAACTACAAACCTCTTTGTTGGTCTCAAAGCGGGCTAAAAGTAAAATCGTGTGACGATTTGTGACATGTGTCTTAAATCCTCATATGTTTTCGGGTACATAAATGGCAACTTTTGAATCGAAGTATACGTTTTTGATTATGAATTCAGTTATTGAATAAAAAACTTCTTCGCTAATTTTAAAAATGGCTAAAAGTAACGTCATGTGTCGTATTCTCACATTTGTCTTAAATCAGCTTTCAGGTATGGTAAAACTGCATTTTAAGATGGTGATTTTGAGTTGACGAAATGGTATTCAAAGTTGCCAACTATAGTATTTGTGCTGGTGAGATTGCATTCAGATATGTCAAAATTTCATTCGCAAATCCTGAAATACGCATTGCATTTAGGTGCTGAGCCCGGTAATAAAGGCTTCTAAACGATTAGTTTTTGCATCCCTATTTTCATTTTTGATGTCCCTCCACCCCTCTCTCTTTAAAATGAGCTAACTACCTTTAGAAACTACGCGATATTTTTATTATAAAAAGCGACTTAAAGAATTTTTAATTATTTTTTAAGTTAATCAACAGGAAGGCTTTTAGTATTAAATGTATAATAAAATAGTAAAATTTTCTAATTCTAAAGCGATAGCAAACTTTCAAAACTTCTTTGTTTTCCCCTCTATACCCATATTGCATGTAAAAGTTTTACTTCAGCAATTACTCAATGACAGAATCGATTTGATGCCCAATTTCCTTTTGCCGATTTCTTCTTTTACTTCCTTGTTTGGTGTGTCTCTCATCGTAATCGAAAAGGTAGTTGTTTTCGGTTATCGAACAAAGCTTCATTTATGTAAGATCCTACAAATCAGTTGTACGAGATTTTTGTTTCATATGTTTCATTACTTGAATATACTTGTCTATTTTCTATTCCATGAAAAGAGTTTCCTGCTCTACAGCACTTAAGATCAATCCTCCACCATTAAAAAAATCTCCAAGATAATCCCATAATTAAATCTCCAAGGTAAGAAAATGTTTCTATCAAAACATTTCCTTTATTTTTTTCAATTTGGGTTATAATCGATGTGCTTGAAGATGTATGTTTCTTTGCCAATATAAGTTATCTTCCTGTATAATTAGTAAGCGTACGTTAGTAATTTGTGTAAGAAATCTTCTAGGATCATCTAGTGTCTACAATTAAGCAGCACGTAATGAATCACTTGCCTAAATGTTAATATTAATACTTTTATTTCTTTCATTATAATCACGTATTTAACCCCTTAACCTACAATGACGGGCATAGCCCGCGTACGATGGTTGGGCCAAACCCGAATTTTACGGGCATAGCCCGCGTACGGTGATCGGGCCAGAAGTAAATATTACGGGCATAGCCCGCGGACGGTGATCGGGCCAGAAGTAAATATTACGGGCATAGCGCGCGTACGGTTATTGGGCCCGATGTAGATATTACGTGGAATATTTGATACGCATTTACAGTCTGATGCAATAATTGTGGTAGGCGCAAGTATTACAAAATATTTATTTATACAAAACTCCAAAATACAAAATTAGTAATCTGTAACGGTATGATATCTTTCGAAGCATTCTGGTACATGTAACGGAACTTTACACTTTTTACACTCCCACGTTGTTTCTTTCCGTTTTTTATTTTTGTGACAAACTGTACAACGTTTTGACGGTCTTAATTTAGAGGGTGTTGGATCAATGTGCTTTGGAAAATGAGCCCATTCCTTCGCGCAAAGTCTGTCAGGCGCATCTCCGGAAGATAATACGCCTCGTTCTTTATAAATCGGTTTTGGCATTTTCTTCAGTAGAGATTCGGCTATGTTGATCTTATAATCGACATAACATTGTTTCTTTCCATCATTCAGTTTTTTCCATAAGATGTAAGAATTAAACAGGCCAATATCAAAGAGATAAAAAAAATTTTTTTTGTATCCTTTCATGTATTTCCTCATTATTGGAAAACATGCTAATATTTGATCTTGGAGATCAATTCCATTCATTCCCTTGTTGTACTCTGTAATACAGTTTGGCTTTAGAGTGCATTTGGATCCTTGCGAAGTCATTTCGGCTGTTTCATGTTTTGTCGACATCATATAAACATCTCGCTTGTCTCTCTATTTCAGTGCGAGTACTCGGTTGCAGCTTCTTATTACGTACTCCCCCCTTTTTAATTTTACACTGCACAAATCTTTTGGCATATTCTTCCTATTGGAACGTACTGTGCCAATTACATTTGTTTTGTATTTATGTGATAATATCATAAATAATTTTGGGGAAGAATACCAATTGTCTATGTACAAAGTGTGACCCCTGTGCAACACTGACTCCGAAAGCTCTTTCACAACACTTTCTGAAGCGCTATCTTTACAGTTTATTTTATCGTTGCCGGTATATATTTTAAAGTCGTAACAATATCCGGAATCGGACTCACATAATTTATAAAATTTTACGCCAAACCTTGCCCTTTTGGATGGGTTGAATTGCTTATAAGATAAACGCCCCTTGAATTTCATAAGAGATTCATCAATAGAAATGTCTTTTTTCATTATATACAGTTCTTTAAATTTTTGGTTCAAAAAATTAATCACAGGTCTAACTTTCTTCAATTTATCTGTATTGGCAACAAGATTATTGTTTGAAAAATGCAAGAACCTTGTAATTTGTAAATATCTCTTCAAAGGCATTGATTTTCTAAATATAGGTGTTTCGATAACAGCCCTCTTCGACCAATTCATTTGGATTCTTGGTTTCTTTATCTGTGCCATTATTATCGTCAATGCAAAATATCTTTTAATTTCGGTAGAGTCTACAGGAAACCAGGTTTCGTCAATTTTTCGTCTTGTATGTGGATTTTCTCGTAGTTGATTTGCATACTGATTTGTTTCAGTCACAATATTGTTCCAAAATATATCATCAAATGTTAAATTAAATGTATCAAATTCTCCTCTACTTCCTCCTAATTGACATAAGGCTGCCTCGCTTATGCCAGGAGTCATTGTATAGTCCCAGATTTTTGGACTATTTCTTCTTTCGTTCCAAACCCAGGACTCTGGTAGTTGATCGTCATCGGATGTATCATCAACAATTATTGGCCTATACTTTCTTCGAAATTTACATATTTCGTCACTGCTGTCACTTTCATTAGCAAAATTAATAGCACAATTCTCACTATCTTCATCACAAAATCTTTTTTTAGAGAACATCTTGTGGGTTTGCTTCTCTAGAATTTATGAACGTAAATTTCGACGTGCGAATGCGATCAAGAACGACTGGAAACTAATTACGATACGAAGAGATGATAGAAATACATCACGAGTCTTGTCTGTGCTATCTACAAACCGCGACCGCTCTACCACGGGTGATGTCCGTCATGTTTACAATTGCCCGGATCGGCGTGTACCCAAGTCGTGCGAACGTCCCGAACGCTGCGCGAACTTGTATACAATTTCGGCCCAACATCTTCGAATCTAAATCGTAGGTTAAGGGGTTAATTGCCGGATACCTTGTCTAGTGGTCATAGAAGTCTGACCCAGATGATGCAGTACCGACAGGTCCGTCATGTAAGGGGGGAAGGGGGGTTAATTGCCCCCCCCCCTGACTTTTGGAAATCAATGTTTTGGCATATAAGTGGGCGTGGTTTTTGCCACTTTTTTGTGAATTTTACATTGTGTATGCACCTTTGCCCCCGCCCCTGGAAAATTTCGAAATGACGTCCCTGAGTACCGGGTTAGAATCCCGGCTCTGGCACGAATGTACTATCTTTCTTAGCACAAAATAAGAACATCGTATTTAAATATTACACGTAACGATTGGTACTACATAAGTTTAGTCCATCAGCACAGTAATAAAACATTCCGTCATTTTTACGTGTAGGAAAAAGTAAAAAAAAATATTTTGGGGCACTAGCTTTGAAATTTATTTTAAATAAGTTCTCGGATTAAAAATTGCAACAAAACTTCAAGTGGGATCTATAAGTTGTATCGGTATGACACTCATACAAAAAATGACTATTTATACACTAATATTTGTTTTCTGAAAATATCTACTTAGTATTTCAAATCCCTCCTCCCACCCATTCTCTTTTGTTTAGCTTAAGGTAGTAAGTACATTTGGACTACCTTAGTTGCTCGAGTTAATTTTGCTAGATTTGTAGTGATGTGAGTCAAATTTACACATGCGGCGTGCATACTTCCTTTGAAATGATTAGGAGAATAAATAACATTAAAACATGGTATGATTTTTATAAAGTTAGCTTTTTCCTATGTGATATGAAAACGAAAATCAGAAAAAACATCAAATAATTCTAAAGTTAAAATGGCCCAGCCAATTCATCAACGATAACATACCAAGTCATATGAATTATGCGTGGTCTCTCTAAATTTATTTTGCTCTTTGTTCCAAAATAAAAATTTCTTTTTGCATGCATAGGACAGTACTTTGGGCACCCTTGCTCAAAAATTTTCACACTCTTCTACGAAAATTTAAAGGTATGACGCGTAAAGTTATGACAAGGGACAAAAAGGATGATATTTAATTTTAAAGCTAAGACTTTGTATGCAATCTATGTACAGTGATTATAATAGTTTGAATCAGCACTAACCATTATTTGGAATTAAATAAATATTTTGCACAATAATGTCATTTTTAAAGTTTAGATTAAAGATTTTTCAACAAAAGTAAGAAATTAAATTTAAATTTTGTTAATTCAAAACCGTAAAAGAATGCCGTAACAAAGAAGAATGCTTTCAAATCGAAAAAAAAATAAATTTATGATTAAAATTTCAGATGACTTCTTCGAAAAAGTAAATGCTAAAGTGATGGATGCCAAAAGATAAATCAATTCTTTGTTTCTGGAATTCTATTTTTTATTCTTTTTTAAAGCGCTTTTCTGTTTGGCATTCTTTTCCAGCCCGGAATGCGTTTCGTCTCTTTCAGCGTCTGTTTACCATTCTATTTTAAAACATTCCTGCTTGGAGCTCCACTTACGGAATCAAATTGAGAACATTTTATCTTTCTGATCGTATGCATAAAACATGCATTCAATGATTACTGCAGAACAAAAACGATATTTTTTCTCCGAATTACCATCCATTCATCATTTATGGAACAGCTGAAGATAAGGACACTTTAAAGTAAAGGCTAAGTCATTTCATAAATTTTTGGACCCTCAAGAAAAATCAAATTCAAAAATGTCTAAATATCAGTTATGGCTTAATAAAGCCGGTGACGTTTCAAGTACTACGTTGGGTTATGTAGGTTACAAAATAAATGCAGTATTTTTTTTTTAATTTTTTACTTAAACGTGTTACTCACAAAGACCTACATTACAATGCAGAAAATGAATGATGTTTTTTGCAGTATACTACAGCTGGTTTAGTTTCACAGTAATAAACGGGAAAAATTGCTAATTTTACAATAGTAAACTAAAATTGCTAGTTTACACTAATAGTCTAAAATAGCTAGTTTTCCAGTTTATTACTGTGCTTTTACAGTTTTTAACTGGAACGTCTGCTGCCAGTATTATACTGTAGAAACAACAGCTTATTTTTTGCAGTAAAGTATTACATTGGAGTAAGTAGGTTACAAAATAAATGTAGTAAAGTTTTTTCAAATATTTGAGTTAAACGCGTTACTCATTAAGAATTACCTACTTATTCCTTTCAAAAATCTTACTATTGTCGTAAATAACCTATTTGAAATTTAGTTCCCCCCAAAAAAGGTGAAGTACATACAGACGTTGATACTGCACGAAAAAGAACGCATACAGCAAAAATGTTTTCTTTATAGCAAAAAACGTAGCATAAAAATTAATTTTTCTTTTAATTTAGTATTCCTATGATTCTGCACTATTTATTTAACAAGATAGAAATTCATGAAAAATATTTATAATTTAGCAGTACTACTGCATTAACAATTTAGCCACATACGTTTAAAAATTGAACGTTTCAAAGTTACTCTTCAGATATTTTACATAAAAGACTTGCATAAGATTTAAAACCAAGTAAAATGTGTTGTTTTATTTATTTATTAGTTTTAGTTTACAAAACACAAACTTTTAGATATAGTTTCTTAATCCGTTACCATCCAGTGATCTATTTATAAATCATCTCTTTTCAGACACCTCACTGAAAACAGTACTTTTTTATCATTTCTTATTCTTATTGGTTGGTTTCCTTACACATGTGCCGACACCCCAAAAAAAACTTTTAATTATTCTTTTCTCGGTCAGTCCAGCAGTTAACGTCTAAGGTTTGTAATGCTCCTGATTCATAGCGCAGTTTTCAATTCTGGGTACAATGGAATTTTTTTAAGTATATTGATTTTTTTTTTAATTTTACAAAAACTTAATTATCAATTTACAAAATTAGTGCCTTGAAAAATAAGATTAGAGGAAAGTTACCTACTTTTTTACTACCAGGAAACGCCCATCTATCCATTTATAGATCATCTATTATTTCAACTCCAAAAAAGTGTAAGTGAATAAAACTTGATCTTTACTCTAATTATGAAGTACAAAATGTTATTTTAAAATATTTTTTTTAAAAATTTTCATTTTAAAAATAATTTGGCCAGACGGGCGCTAAAGTTTAGGTTAAAGGAACACGAAAATTATGTTAAAAAGAAAGAACTTTCAAAATCCTCAATTGCGAAACATTGTTGGGACACAGGCCATAGATTTGTTTTCTCCGAAGCTAAAATTATTTGCAGACCTTCAACTGTTGGTGAGCTCGATTTCTTAGAAGCCTTTCATGTTAACAAAAATTTAAGTAATATTTGCATCGAATCCTTTGCAGTTCTACACATCTCGCCAATTTTACTTCATGCTATTAAATTTTCTGACAACGCAATGCCAAATCCGGGCTCGACACACGCTGACACCTGATTGGCCTAGCTTTTGCTCCTTTTTTATTTAAATTCTCCCGGTACTTTGGTTCTTTCCATTTCTTGCTTGGCACTGAAGAAGGAGGCTTTATGCCTTTGAAACATGTTTGCCGATTTTTAACTTGACTTATTTGTGTTTTCTGACGTTGCTTTTTGGTTTTTACTCATTTGCGCACAAAGTGAACTGTTTTTAATATCAGAATTGATTTCTCTGATTTTAAAAGTTACAATATCTTTGAAACTTGCTATATCAGAAACATCTCTTTGACACACAACACTTTTCAGCTATCCCTATAGGTAAAAATCACATGGATTGGGATCGGGCGTCCTTGGGGGAAATACCGGAACTTCTACGGCGAGCATATTAAACCTCATTTGCAAATAGCAATCATTTTTTCTATGCAAAATTACTTTGTACAGCACTTTTTCAAAATTAATTCGCGATATTTAGAGTAATACATTGTTGCAGCGCTAAATTTTCCCCTGGTGGCGTTTTTTTATACTATTTTTGTTTATTTCAGAAATAAAAACCCCATGGTCTAATATGTGCGCCCATTAAATTTGACACTATTTCGCACTGTGCCTCGCGCCCTAGACTGCTCCAAACACCTCACGTTGATTTATAAGCACCCTTTATGTTCAAAATGTGCCTGAATATTCGCTATGCAATGCTTAAACAAACTTAAGTTTAAACAAACATTAATTTACTAATTTTAGACCGTTACTAACGTTTTCTCTACTAATAATAAAGCTGAAGGTTTGTCTGTCTTTCTGTCTGTTACGCGCGTAGCGCCAAAACCGTTCGGTCGATTTTCATGCCACTTGGCACAAAATTAGTTTGTAGCATGTAGTTTTGCACCTCGAAGCGATTTTTCGAACATTCCATTTCGTTCTTTTTCTATTCGAATTCTTAGCGGAAATTCGATAAAATAGGGAAGAAATATTTCATACACATTTTCAAGTCTTATGTCATTCGAAAGCTTGAAATTTTCTGCATAAAATGAAGTTTTTTCGAAGTTTCTACGATCATCAGGAGAGCTGTAATAATTGTTTTTAGAATCCCGAAATTCAAGGCTTACCTTCAGTAAAGCAAGCCAAACGATTCTAAAATGGTTCAGCTCGATAATAAAATTTGTTTGAAAAGAAAGATGAAAAGAATTATTTTATCAACGGAAATCAACTTTTCATGTTGTTACCACGGTTACGTGTTCATACCTATTTTTGTTTCGTTCTTCTTCCAGCGTCGCCAGACGTAGTATTTTTGATACTACGGTAATATTTTTTCGGCCCAAATAAGGAGCGTAGTATTTTTCCGGCAACCCTGTTTCCAATATACTAATGACTTAATTAAAAAATTTGGCGGATTTTTTTTTTTTTTTTCATTTTCATAGATTTCGCATTTTGGCAACATTGATTTTGGCAACGTTTGGAAACAGTATACTTTGTAATATTTTTTTAGAGAAGGCGTAGCATTTTTTTGTTTCAATTCTCTGGCAACCCTGTCTTTTCCGGGTGAAAATGCTTTGGGACATTACTTGGCGCGTTTTTGCTTGTCTCGCGGAAGTGAAAGCTCCGAGAGAAACTACGCAAAATAGCCAGGGTTACCACGCTTGGCGCGCCTATCGCCCATTTAGCGAGAAAAGGGTACCTAAAGCACAGATTAACCAAATATCGTATGAATTGCGTTATTGCATCGTTCGTTTTGTTTTTAAAGCTAGGAAATAAAACTTTCTTCTTCTTTTAAACTTTGGTAAGATTTCTGTTGGTTTCTGTGAGCAACAAAATTGTTCTTATTTTCTCTTTTGGCTTATTTTTGTACATCTTCCCTTGGGGTTGCATTCGAATGTTCCAAGGGCGTGTTTTACCCCTTTTATTGAGTAAATCAGTGTTCATTTCAATGCAGACAAAAGTGATATGAATTGGCCCGACCACTTGGCAATATATCGCCAAGCTTTTGGTCGTCAAGCATTTGCCGCCAATTTGGCGACATATCACCAAGTTGGCGAAAAAAATTGCTTTCTTTTTATATTTGGACTCAATTTGGCGCTATTGGCGATATTTTGCGAAAAATCCACTGAATGATGTTAAAATCGGCGATATTTAGGAGATTAATCATTGTAAAACATTTTTTTTTTTGCATTGTTTCGCGGCAAACTAGAGATATAAATGTTTGAACTGTTATCTTGCTCACTCCAAGCACTATTTTAGCACTTAAGGCATCTACTAACCAGGAAAGTACGCGATCATGGAATAATGAATTTTTTTTAATGAGTACCAATCGAAAGAGCATTGTAAAACATGTTTCTGGACGCATGCGTTTTTGCCCTTGCGCGCCCGTTATCGAAATATAAGGTCCTAAAGTCAGCTGAATTTTTTTGAAAAATCGCCAATTTTAGCGATTATAATTAAATCGGGAAGCTGCGGCGCGAATTCGCTCTTGATTCCCATTTTTGGTCATCTGCAAAGCTTGTGAAAGACGGCTGTTAAGCAAAAAGCTACTATAAAGCCTGTGTCGTGAAAAGTAGAGAGCTTTTTAAAGAGAAAAAGCAAGTTTAAACAACATCAAAATTAAAATTTTTCTTATTATTTGCGATGAAAGCACGTCCCTTGTTTAAGGGGCCCAGGAGGTGACAACGGAGCGTCCTGTTTTTTTCTTTTTTTTTTTTTTTTAAGTGTACGTGCTATTCTGTAGCATGAATGGGGGGCGGGGGTGATATTAGGTTTTTTAATTGTAAAAAATGCAAATATAAATTTTTCCTCGGGGGGGGGGGGAGCGGGGGAGGTGGGAGTTTTTTTTTTTTTTTTTTGAACTGGTCCAAATTTACTGAAAATTTGTTCAAATAAAAAAATCAAATAGGAATGAGGTGTTTTCTCTGTGCTATTTCGAAAAAAAAAATGTTGATTGAATCGGACTTATTCCCTCAAAAGTTATGAGAGAGTATAGGGAAAAATATATCGAATGAAATATTATTAAAATCAAAAAGTCCAATTTGGGAGTGTGCTGTCCTCGCTGAGATGTTCCGATCAAAAAAAAAAAATCGAATCAGACTATGCACTCAAAAGCGATTGCGGGAGGGGGGGGGGCAGAACTGACCAATAGATAGACTGACAAGTACACAGTTTCCGCAGCTCAAAACCCAACTTTCCTATTTTAAATTTCTCTGTGTATTTAGTTATTCTTATTAAAATGTGCTTTTTCGACTCAATTGTTTTGAACGTTTTTTTTTTTCAATGCATCACTCCTTCTTTCATTATTTTTTCACCAATTTCTACTTTTTCAGAAAAGTAAGCTAAAACTTGTATTGATTTACAATTTTGTTAGTTTTTTCCTACCCGTTGAACATAAAGCAGAACTAGTAAAAGTTATACTAATGTTGTTAAACAGTACGAAATTAACATGCAATATGTTTTACATTTACGTTACAGAGACTTTTCGCTACTGTGACCAATTCTGTTTGAACAGCAGGGGTTTTTACAATGAATGTCGACTCTATTAGTATATTTTAAGAATGAAAATAACTATTTCCCTCTACACTTGATGTAATTTCCGACATGGATATAATTTTGCAGCTATTGACATTTACTATTCGTTTTCTTTTTAAAATTTCTATTTATTTTTTCTCGATTTCAATTTAAAAAAATAAATATTTTTGCTAAGAGTGAGCAGATAGTGAAACTTCTTGTATCGATTTTTTTTTTGAAATAAGAACTAATATCATAATCCATGACAATTTAATTTCTACCTCAAAGACTATTTATTTAATTTTTTGTACATGAGCTCATATTAGCAGCTCTTCATACTTATTTATTTAATTATCCTGAATTATTCATTAAGAAACACGTGCAATATATTTTAACGTATAATAATTAACACATATAACTTAGTTCAGTAAAAAAAAACTTAAAATAACTAAAATTTTAAAATGTATTGTTATCATGCGTAAAAAGATAAAACTTTAACTTCTTTGCAATGTTTTCGCTCCTCTGGATAAAACACTCTCTTTCCACATCATAGTCTTGACTAGCATTCTTTATTTTAGCTCATACAAGTAAAGGGTTAACGTAAAACATCTTTTACTTTCTTTGCAAATGACCAAACATGGAAACGATGCGATGCCAAGCAAGCAGCGGTAGGGAGAATCGGGAGGTAGCTTCAATTTCTTGCCAAGTCTTCAAATTTGGCTACTTTTTGGCCGACTTTAAGACCCCTTATCTCGAAAACGAGGGGACGAGGGCACTTGATCTTTGGGTCAAAAACATGTTTCAGTTTGCTCTTTCGAATGGTACCATTTTTAACTTTTTTCATTATTACTTAAGTCGAGTACTTTCCTGGTAAGAAATTTACACATAAAATTAAGTAGCGTGGGGTCCATACCAGATTTTTATATCATACTTTGAAAGAATTATAGTTGAATTACAACTAAAATAGAGCATTTCTTCTGCTATATCAATTATTTTACAAATGAAATTTTTATTTTATACCACGGGCAAAGCCGTGCGGGTACCGCTAGTAATAAATACATTTTCTTTGTCAATTACATTATTCATAGTCATTCTCGATGGTTAAAATGCTCATACATACGGTTTTAATTTTTTAAAAAAGCTTATATTTAAAGCATGAACTACTCCTTATTATTGTGAATGTAAGCTTATTTGTGTAAGAAAACACGACTTTGTTTTATTCTGTGATTGCAATAAGCGCTTTATTTTACTAATAGAAGATTCAATCTTTCAACTCAATCCTGAATAGAGCGTAAAAAGAAGTTTAGAGCAAAAACACAACAAAAGAGGAAAACGAACATTGAATAACACATTTGAAATGTTCGGAAAACTCGGATGGAAAATATTCTATCCTACTACCACATTAGTCTAACGTTCCTTATTTTGGGAATGTGCTACACAATGTGCGTTTTAGTATGAAATATTATGTTTCTTTTCTGAAAAAGAAGAAATTGTTGTTCTTTAGTTTTGCCATTGATGATGGCCATGATGGATGAAATAGTGGTGCAGATAGAAGAATGTTTTAGACTTCTTTTGGAGCTTCACAAAATAGAAAAAAATATTTTTAAATTCTAAACAAAACGTATTCTTTCGGACTCGAGAAAAAAAGTTGAAAATATTGAGTCAAAAAGATTTTTATAACTACTGTTTACCATACCATATTTTTAATTCACTCTCTTACATTTTTTTCAAAACCACGATATATGGTGTTTAAAAGTTTCAATTTAATTTTGGTGTGCAAATACTTTATTATGATTTCTGCTTTATATTTTCAGAAGTTTATACTCTATTTATTTATTTACTTTAACTTTAAAAAGTTGAGAAAGAATAAAATAAGGGAATGCTTATACTTAGCATGTCACATTAGTACAACATTCAACTCTAATTGATACTCGTACCTATGTATCTTTATTCCTTAAAAAAAATACAAAGATCAGATCTTTCAATGACATGATGGAGCGTCTTAATAATCATGAAGCACTTCACCAGATACAACTAATTAAAATAAACATTAATTAAAGCATTAATTACCAAAATCTGCTGGAGACATTTTGTGAAGAAGACTAGAAATGTGTAAGACAAATTATTAAGAAATTTCATGAACCTGGTTTTGATAATAAACGACACAATTGAAGGGCTTGAGATATGAAGGGGTTATGCGACAAAACCAAAATTGTGACTAATTGAAGTTGCCGTTGTTGCAGCTTTTTTTGTTTTCTGGTTTTGTCGTAAGTGAGCGTATGAAGTCGGTCAAATAACCTCTACTTTTTGATGTACCCGGTACACCAACACACGTGTATTTGCGACCACCTACTCACACCACACGCATATAGAAACACACGCATACATGCATACAGAGATAAATAAAAACTTACATACGCACGCACAAATACAGATACACACACGCTTATATACATACTTCTAAACACACACATATACACAGACAAGCATGACTACAAGCACACATATCATCGCCTACACACACACACACACATATTCATATACACACACACACACAAACCTATCGCAATTCGTGATAGAAAAAACCTAATTTTTATTCAAAGTGTCAAAATTCAAATTATTTTTTTTTCTTTATTTATTTCTCTCCTTTTTTTTTTTTTTTTGCACTACTGTAAATTTAATAAATAAGAAAGCACTAGCACTTATTTCACCAAATACCAGTTCCTACTTTGTGCATTTAAGTGTGTCGTTACGAACGATTTTAGCTCTCCAGATTTCATAGAACTGTCCTTCACCACATCGATCCGTTTTGAGACATAAATGTGCAAATTGAAGTGAAACGACTGGCAATTTAAAATAACTGAGTTCCTAATTTCACTGTGAAGGTAGGACTCGCGCTGTCATGAAATTGTTTGTTTCGTTCCATAAAAGGTAATTGCCCAATAAAAATGATCGCATAAGGGAGTGTATCGCATTTATATTC
>JAXGGA010020030.1:0-18953 GCA_038373865.1 Uloborus plumipes | reverse complement strand
AAAAAAAGTATCGTTTCTGAAGCAGTAGGTGATAATCCACCAGCAATTCCTGGAAACGCATTTTATAAAAGATGTAATTTAACTCCTGTTGAAGCATAATACAGACTATAATAAATTCAATAAAAAATTTGACGTGGACCCCACACTACTCTGACGCCTTTTAATAGTTAAAAAGAATGGTTACGTGTACTTATGTAAGCATTTTAGAAGTAATACTTTTTAAATACACAACTTTTTATCCAGTTTTGTATACTTCTACAAGTGGGGTAAACATAGGTAATAGAGAGTGGCAGTTTGAAAGGGGATTTTTTTGTCGTGTCCCCGAGAGTTGAAACTTCCCAAAAATCATATGGAACACGTACAACGAACAAAAATAGAATTGTGCCTTAGAAAGAGCAAAAAAGCCAGTTTAAATACTTGTGTTCCTAGATTTTTGCAAAGATTAATTTGCTAAATATATACAATTTTAAACCGACTGAACCACTACCGTCATAACTACGTAGTTTTGACGGTAGGGACAACAGAAAATTCGCCATATTGTCAATATGGACAAATGACATAAATTTGAAATTACATTTTTGTTTCCCATTTGGTGATATATCGCCAAGTTGACGACAGTAACTTAGCCACCAAAAGCTTGGCAATAAATTTTCAAGTGATTGCCAATGTATGACATCACTTGAATATACACTGAAATTAATATGGATTTGCCCCAAAAAGCGTGTAAAAGATACATTTCGGAACGTCCAAATACAATCAACAAGACCGATGCTCAGTTAGACCTCATACACTACACATCCCTATACGAAATGAAATTTTAGCCTTCTACGTCAGTCAATATTTTGAGTTATGCGAGATACATAAGCACCCAAACACAGAGACATCACGAGAAAACTGGTAGTAATTAACTCGGGAATTGAGAGATGGGCTGTCAGAGGGTTTAGAGACTAGTTTTGTACAATTTTCCGAAATTGTATGTTGCGAAATATTATGCTTGAAATTATTTAAAAATTAGTACTAAAATTTGTTTTGATGTGTCTCATTCTGTAATATTATCGTAACTGATAAAGCATTAATCGTTATAGGAATGTTTTAAAAGAAACTCGTATGACATATCGAACGAAATATTTTACTCTTCGATGTGAGAAAAAGATTAAAAACATATGGGAAAAAAGATGACTCACACTTTTTTCCGCAAAGAGTAACACATTTTTTATCATTAATAAGGAAATAGATCTCTAATCATTTCAGTCTATTCTATCATTACAATATCTTAAACTTATAAGGATGTTTTTAGTGTAATATCGGTTTTAAATTTTTTACTATAAGAAATCGTTTTTACACTCACTATTTTACAGAGAGGGGCTCCGCCCCCTACTCGTGGCGACTCAGCAGCCCTGCAGATTGCTTCACAATCTCTTTTGATTTGAGAAGATAAAAAGTACTTGTTTGTCAGAATAAGATTAGGAATTTGTAGAACACGTTTTGAAATTTAATAGCTTATGATGTTTTTTATTTAACTTTGAATTAATGATTGCTCAGTAAATTCTGTACCTCAGAACCAAACTATGGTATGTTCAAAAATGGCGATTTTCACTTTATTACTGCATTGTATGTGGAATCTTATTCTGCATCGACCCATGAGAACGTTATTCTGGGAAAGAAATCCCTGAAAGATATTATTTAGCAGCGTTAAAAGAGCTCGAGTCCCATCTTTTGCATGCAACCGACAATTGTTTTCGCAGGCAATGAGGCTGTTGATACAGCTTACACTCCATCCAGCTGTCGACGAAAGGTTTCAATTCGTCAAAGATAACACCAGAAGAGTAGTAGTTGTAATAGCCCGTCTTCGCATCGGTCATACAAGATTTACCCATAGACATCTTTCTTGCCGCGAACCAGCCCCTATAATACAACACATGTAAAGTTAATCTGTCAGTTATTATGCATTTTCTCTCTGATTGACCAAATTTTAATCATTGTCGTTTAAATATCTTCTGGGTCTTGGTCAAAAGCCGTTAAAATGAATTAATCATCTCTTTGATGATATTTGTTGATAAAAAATATCCAGAATATCCCCTTTGTTAGTAAAAAGAAATCTTTCTCTTTCCGATTTAATTATTCCCGTTATTCCCTTTGTCCTATTTAGTATATTGGCTTTGAGCAGATGGCTTAAGTTAATGCAAGAAAGGTTTATGTACAAAACTGACTTAGTGATTTGTTTAAACCTAAATATTGAGTTTTATCCCCTCTTCAAGTGATGGAAGACGCTCGTGATCAATAAAATTTTATCAAAATTTCTTCAATCACGATTGAAGTGAGTTTCGGCAAAAACTGACATTTACAATTAATTTACACTGATTTTGCATTACTGCATTGATGATTACTTTTATTTGAGTGTAAGTTAGCTGCAAGAAGCATGTTAAGTTATTGTAGCTTGAGTCCAAAGGTATCATCGGGTCAGAAAAAGTATATCACTGCTATTAGCAGCGAAAACAAAATAACACAGAAGCTGAATAGCAAGGGAAAGAAGAAGAGGCACTCAGCTCCCGGTACAAAAACCGTTACTTTATATTTAGCAAAGAGTTTAGGCGACAGAAGGAATATTCGGTTAAAATCATCCATTATGTATTGTACACCCAAGCGTCAAGAAAGTAAAAAATCCAAGGATGTGCTATTAAACTCTGCGAGACAGGGTAAGTATACTTTCGATAATTGTAGTGAAGTTCTGTGAAATTGAAGAATCTCCAAATCTATTTTCAATACCCAGCTATTAATTTCGTTGAACAATACATTCTTCTCGCTTGAAGGTATCGACGGGAGAATTATGCTAACTTGAAACATTTGGCGCGCTTTCAAAAATTTTCCGTAAACTGGTCAAAATAAAATGTGTATCTGCTTATGAAACTTTTGCCAGAAACATTGTTGAGGAAATTTGACATTGAAAATTTGGTAAATTCCTACTTTAGGGTCCGGGTTTGGCGATTTTTTTCAGACTGTGGGCAGAATTAATAAATGGTTTATTTACCAGAAAATCATAAATCTAATGGTTGCCAGATTTAATAATTTATCGCCAGACCTTAAACTAGGATTCATCCGAAAATTTTCATCTTAACATAAAACGAGTGAAAAAACGAGATTAAAAGTTCCAATAACATGAAGAAAAAATCTGGTATGGGTCCCACACTACTTTCTTTTACGTGTAAATTTCTTTGTAGATGCCTTAGTGTTAAAATGGTGCTATGAGTGAGCAAGATAGCAATTCGAACATTTACATCCCTAGTTTGCCACGAAACAATGCAAAACAAACGTATTACATTGATTTACTTTCTAAATATCGCCGATTTTAACATCATTCAGTCAGTGGATTTAACGCCAAATTGAACCCAAATTCAAAAAATGTTTTTTTTTACCAAATTTGGCGATATGTCGCCAAGTTGGCGTCTTGGCGATTAAAAGCTTGGCGATAGATCGCCACGTGGTCGTGCATTGAATTTAAGAAACAAGGTAGGTGCTATTTAATATCATCGTCTTCTCTATCTCTACTAATAATAAAGCTGAAGATTTGTCTTTCTTTCTTTCTGTCTTCTGTCTGTTTGTCTGTCTGTCTGTTACGCGCGTAGCGCCAAAACCGTTCGGTCGATTTTCATGCCACTTGGCACAAAATTAGTTTGTAGCATGTAGTTTTGCACCTCGAAGCGATTTTTCGAAAATCCCATTTCGTTCTTTTTCTATTCGAATTCTTAGTGGAAATTCGATAAAATAAGGAAGAAATATTTCATACACATTTTCAAGTCTTATGTCATTCGAAAGCTTGAAATTTTCTACACAAAATGAAGTTTTTTCGAAGTTTCTACGATCATCAGGAGAGCTGTAACAGTTGTTTTTAGAATTCCGGAATTCAAGGCTTACCTTCAGTAAAGCAAGCCAAAAGATTCTTCACTGGTTGGGCTCGAGAATAAAATTTGTTTGAAAAGAGAGCTAAAATGAATTACTTTATCAACGGAAATCAACTTTTCATGTTGTTACCATGGTTACGTGTTCATACTTATTTTTGTTTCGTTCTTTTTCCAGCGTTGCCAGACGTAGTATTTTTGATACTACGGTAGTATTTTTTCGGCCCAAATAAGGAGCGTAGTATTTTTCTGGCAACCCTGTTTCCACTGTACTAATGACTTAATTAAAAGATTTGGCGGATTTTTTTTTTTTCATTTTCATAGATTTCGCATTTCAGCAATATTGATTTTAGCAACGTTTGGAAATAGTAGTAGGCGAGTATATCGACCATTTAGCGAGAAAGGGGTACCCAAAGCACAAAGATTAACCAAATATCGTATAAATTGCGACATTGCAACGTTCTTTTTAAAGTGTTTCATTTCGAAAAATGTATTGGTTTGCTTTTAAAGCTAGGAAAGGAAACTTTCTTTTTCTTTCAAATTTTGGTAAGATTTCTGTTGGTTTCTGTGAGCAACAAAATGGTTCTTATTTTCTCTTTTCGCTTATTTTTGTGCATCGCCCCTTGGGGTTTCATTTGAATGTCACAATGCGATGTTTTACCCCTTTTATGGAGTAAATCAGTGTTAATTTCAATGCAGATGAATTGGCGCCACCACTTGGCGATTTTTGGCCAAGCCTTTGGTCGCCAAGTATTTGTCGCCAATTTGGCGATTTTTTAAAAAAAATTTTTGGGGGTTCAATTTGGCGCTATTGGCGATATTTTGCGAAAAATCCACTGAATGATGTTAAAATCGGCGATATTTAGGAGATTAATCATTGTAAAACATTTTTTTGCATTGTTTTGTGGCAAACTAGGGATATAAATGTTTGAATTGTTATCTTGCTGTCCCTCCAAGCACTATTTTAGCACTTAAGGCATCTACTAAGAAATGTACACGTAAAAGGAGTAGTGTAGGGCCCATACCAAATTTTTATATCATACTTTGAAGGAATTGTAGTTGAATTATAACTAAAATAGAGTATTTTTTCTGCTATATCAATTATTTTACAAATGAACTTTTAATTTTATACCACGGGCAAAGCCGTGCGAGTACCGCTAGTATTAAATAAAACAAGACGTTTGATATCTTAGCTATACCTGTTTATTTAGTTCTACGACTTGAATCCTCTGCAAGTTCCACATTAACAACATAATTCAATTCAAATGCTGAAGTCGTGCGTTGTCAACTACAGAAAAACAATTTGATAGAATAACATAACCTAATTTACCATTCTTGTATATATATAGATCAAACTAATATGTTTGCTTGTGTATCAAGTCTAAATGCTTGCTTTCTGTAGTTGACAATGCACGACTACAGCATTTGAATTGAATTATGTTGTTAATGTGGAACTTGCAGAGGGTTCAAGTCGTAGAACTAAATAAACAGGTATAGCTAAGATATCAAACGTCTTGTTTTATTTAATAAGACGATGATATTAAATAGCACCTACCTTGTTTCTTACCTTTCATGTTTTTTTTTTTTTTTTTTTGTAGTCGGGTTATAGTTTTTTAAACTTGTTATTATTTGGAAGGTTTTTGTACATAACTTCCAATGTCATTGAATGATTTATTTTTCTTATTTGTTCTAACATTTAAAATTTTATTTACTTTTGATGGCCTATGATTTATATCTGTAATTCATTTTGCGAAACTGTTACATTATAATCGAACTTTTAGAATGGTTCTGGAGTCAATATTTTAAAAAACTCTCTATGACCAAGTTACGATAACATAGCCCTTGGCTCCTTGGCACTACGGTCATGACCGATAATCCACATCAGTTTAATTATGTGACGAAACTTTTATATTTTAATAGAACTTTTACACTGTCCTGGCTTCGGGATTTTTGATAACTTGTCACAAACACATTACGATTACATTGCCATTGGGCACTTTATCACTACAGTCATTTTAAAAGTTACTAAATAAAAATGAAAAATTCCGGAAAATAATCAAAACAATTAAAAGTTTTATTGAAAATTTGAATAATCCGTCAACTACATTGAACAACATCAACAGAATTTTTAAAGCTAAAGACAAATTTATTTTATTTCGAATGCATTTTTATTTTGATTTTTCAGGAAATGTTTCGCTTAATCAGGTAACAGATAAACGAATACCCCGTTTATACGAATAAAATACCCTGGAACCGAATATTTCCTATTCCATAGACGCAATGCTAAAGATTCCCGCTTAAACGAATATCCCGCTTAATCGAATAACATTTCTTGGAACTGATGGTATTTGTTTAAGTGGGGCAGATAGTATTAAGAACATTAAAGGAACTGAACTAATACTCATATTAAAAACACAAACAAATTTTTATTCTGGTGGTTTAACATATTGCAGATGCGCTTTTACCAAGAGAGAAAGATGATCGCAGGGCTAGAAAAGTTAAGTGGGGAAAGAAACTTGTACGTGAGTTCAATCACTATGCTAATTTGGATGAATCAAGGTCTTCGAAAAATCAGTGGATTTCATTTACTAATGCTGTAAGGTATTGTACACGTTTTCCTTTTTCTTCTTTGTTTTTCCTTACTCATGCTCTTATTCCTACGTAGGTTTCAGATATCTAGTGTGATGCTCACTTGCAGCATCGATCAACCTATCTCCACTTTTAAAACTTTACTTGTGACAAGTTTAAGAAAGTTGTATTGCAAAGCACTGCTGTGATAGGCACGAAAGTCGTATCGACAGCTGAGCGAAAAGTGACAAATGGGCGTTTAAAGTTTTGCCCCTCCATATTTTTGATTCTGGGACAACTTTTTCAGAATTAAAAAAAAAAAAAAAACATTAAATGATGGTAAAAAATTCTATTGAAGTGGAAGAAGTGACAAAGAACCATCTGATGGCCATAACACAATTTTAATAAAATGTGCAGATACCACTTTTGTGCTAAGCACGGCAGAGTATGACTTAATATTTTGGTGACTATATCTGTACATTAAGCTAATTTTACATATAACTGAAAATGAAAAAATTGCCTAATTTTCGAATAAGCCAGCAGGGAACATTTACTAGGAAAAGGGCAGAAAATAACGAACAGGGAACCCGTAAATATAAAATCTACGACCTTCTTTACTGCACGTGAGCAGCTGTCAGAGCAAACGCGTTCCGCCACTCGGTCACAAAGGCAACAGGTCTCATTCGAATAAGTTAGGAGCCACGTGGGCCTAGAGGTAGAGTACTCTCCTCGTAAGCAAGTGGTCGCGGATTCGAATCCCGCCTTGCCCATGGATGTTATTTCATCCTCTCTGTGCCGTAAATCTGTCCTGTGTTTGTCAGGAGGCAAAGCGCATAGCACGCAGTCCTCATGTATGTTGAAGCTGATGGTTTCTGGGGGAAAAAATCGAATAAGTCAACCAGTTAACTGGCCTCAGAGAAGTTGTTGGAGTCTACGCGGCTTTGTGGTAGAGGTTTGGCTTCGCATGTGGGAGGTAGTGGACTCGAACTCCACCAGCACTTTGGGTGGTCTTTCCATCTCTTGCATTGTAAATTCTTCCTGTGTTTGTCCCGAGGTGAAGGTGCTTTGCAAGTGGTTCTCTGTGTATGTGAAGCGGATTATCTTCTGCACAATTAAATTAATTAATTTTAAAAAATAGAAACATAAAATATGTCTTATTAATTTCTTCGATTAATCGACCAGTCATGCCGTTTCCGATTACAATTGTGCCAAGAGTAAAATCTTTTTGACGTCGGGCCATGGTAAAGCCACGTGGTAGTTTTGACCAAAAGCAAAGTCATAAGCTTAAATTTAAATCCCTTTTTGTAGCTAAAGTTAAACAATAGCAACAAGGTTAGTAAAGATATTTTTCTCTCTAATCAGGCTTCCCTTGTTTTCTAGATAAATCTAAATTTTCTTCGTTCACAAAAGTATAACATATTTCTTTCTCTCTCAAGCAGGAAATAAAGTTCATAAGTGGATATTTAAGCTTTCCCCTTTGACATTTCCCTTAAACTAGCCTAGAAAAATAAATTTGAAGAACATATTTTCATTTGATTTTGAGTTATGTATCGTCCCTTGAGCAAGGTGAAATAATGAATCTGAATCTGTCTAATTGTTAATACACTTTGAATTTATGTCGATGCAATCATGTGCACTTTTTTGAGGGTTTCTAATAAACTGTAATGGAGCCATTAAACGGAAAAGCCACCCTCTTGTCTTGCACGTGTCCCTTATGTATTTCATTAAAAAGTAGTGATTTTAAACGGTTACGAACGAAACTTTGTTGGCTCAGAAATCACAAATCGATGTGAGACTTTCTCAGGCAAAAACTCTTTGTTCATTATCTTTTACAATTATTACTTTTTAAATAAACACGTGAGCGTCACGTGCGGGACAAAATTCTCGTATAATGGCCCAATGGAGTATGGAGTATCTTTAGAATATTTTCTGTAGTCACCAGTACTGTCTAATTTTTTATCGATCTTTCTCGCATTTGCGCATGCCTGAGGTCTCTTCTGATTTTCCCAAAACAAGGGGAAAATGCAAAGTAGCATTCAACCAGGAAGTAAAAACTGAAAGCACCGGCAAGTGCGTCTCCTAACCTATTACCCCTTTTTCGAATGGGAACGTTCATGACTGCCAGTTGCACCTTTCAAAGTTGGACAGTATCAGTCCGTGTTAAATAATAAAAGCCAGTGGTGTATTTTCATTGCACAAGATTTTCATCTACAGCGGCGATATAGTAATTTGCTAGTAAAGCATTAAATCAAATTTTAAAATGTTGATGACATTATTACTATTATTATTATTATTGTTATTAATTGCTTACTTTTAGATGGCTTAAAGATGCTGATCTATTGGACAATAAGCGAATTAACATCCATGATGTTGAAACGCATTTCATCAATAAAACGAGGTAAGAAAACTTAAGCTATTGTAGTTACAAAACAAGTTGTATGATTATTTTTATTTAGCTTCACTCATACAGTCAAAATGGGAAAATTATTTTCTCCAGCTAATTTGTTTGTGCTAATTTTACATTAGCTACCAGTTTTTTTCCACTCTTTGTTTCTTTTTGATGATATCTGCCTCCGGCTCAGTTACTTCTTCCCTATATTTTTGTGTAACTATTATAGTAACGACTAGGTTCATGTTAGCAATGTAACAGTATACGCTAGTTGACTTTTGATGAAAAATAGTTCATCAGAGTTTTTCAATCCTTTTGATTCACAAAGGCGTTGATGACGTAAGACTTTCAAATCCAGATTGAGTGTAAAAGGAAGCGAAATTTGTTTTGCCTCCTCCACCTCACAAAGACATTGCCAAGATCAGTCATTAATTGCAAATTGATTTACTTATCAGAAAAATTATTTTGACCATAATAGCACACAGCCCTATGCTTGCACAAAAACACTTCTAAGCTCCAGAGTACAATATAAAACAAATCAATAGCAGCGTTGTCTTGTTGTCTATGTTGTGTCTGAATCACCTTATGGTTGGGAAGACCAAACATGTTTAATGAACGAGATGCCCAAGAGCTGCAAAGTGGTTAAAGAGGGATCCAAATTATGATTGCATGTCATTTTCATTTAATTATAAAACTAAGTGAGAAAGAGGAAGGTCGAAGCTTTGTAAAAGATTGGCATTATTTGTTACTTTCATTAAGTAAAATATATGTGGTTTTTTTCTTTTTATTGCTAGAGCGTTCTCAATGGATTATTTCAAGTTATGAATAAACGAATACTCCAGATTTTACTAGAATGTTGTCGGGAATTCGTTTCGTGTATAAATAGCTGGCCTTGAACACAAGTCAGTCAGTTCTTTTCAGATGTTGATTTCTGGAGACTCGTTTTATTTCGCTTGGGCGGATGGTTGTTTTGCTTTTGTAATTGCTTAATTACTGTTCACGTTAGATACGTGGTGCTGAGTTACTGTTGAGAGAACAGTGTACTGTTTGCTACCTAATTGCTGGATGTTTAGCAATTGTTTCCTGCTCTTATTGTAAATAGTGTAAATACTTGTAAATAAATTTATAGTTACTTCCTCAGGATTGGAATGCTCATTTGAAGAAAGTTGAAGGTGCTACGGACTCGTTACAATTTTGGCGCCCAACGTGGGGCATCTTCAAGGACTTTCTTGGAATTATCTGTGAACTTGGACTTTTCTTCCTGAGGACTTTTTGACTTCAGAATTTTATGGTGATTATTCGAGCAATGGAGGAACAACTAAAAAAACTCCTTGATGCTATCAACGCTGTTAAGAATGATATGGCGATTATGGCTACTAATCAAGAACAATTAAAAAATGATCTGGTTACTAATCAAGGACAGTTAAAAAATGATCTGGCTACTAATCAAGAACAATTAAAGAGTGATTTAACCGCTAGCATAACTTCAAGTCAAGAAGAAATTAAGAGCAATCTAACGTCAATGAAAAGTTTGGTGGAAACTAAATTTATCAACATGGAAAATAAAGTGGAGGCTCTAGAAGATTGAATCACCACAGTAGAAAACCATGTGGAAAAGAAAATTAAAGAACTTGAATCAAAGTTATCAGAATCCTGCAACAACTCAGACAGCGTTGAGAATCGAATCACCACAGTAGAAAACCGTGTGGAAAAGAAAATTAAAGAACTTGAATCAAAGTTATCAGCATCCTGCAACAACTCAAGTGACTGTGTAGCTGCAGCTGGAACTTCTCGTCCATCCATCAAACTGGCCACGTTTGACGGGAAGACCTCGTGGAATATTTACAAGAAGCAGTTCCTCATCGTTGCAGAAGCAAACTCCTGGGACTCTTCCACGAAAGCCTGTCAACTTGCAGCCTCGCTGAGAGGGGATGCAGCTGATATACTACAGACCTTCCCAAAGGACAAGCACCATGACTTCGAAGCCTTATCATCGGCCTTGGAGCTTCGCTTTGGCGAATCCTGCCAAAAAGAATTCAGCCAACTTCAGCTCAAATCCCGACTCCAGAGGGCTGGAGAGACTTTTCAAGTTTTTGTAGAAGACGTTGAGAGGCTTTCCCATCTCGCCTTCTCGGACTGTCCTTCGAGTGTTCGCGATAGCCAGGCCCTGAACTACTTTATAGACGGAGTGCGAAGTCCGGAAATTCAGACGGCTCTCCGGATGGCGGACATCAAAGATCTTGAATCCGGTCTGGTCTACGCAATGAAGTTCGAGGCTGCACAACAAACGTCCCGCAAGGATCGCCATTCAATCAGGGGCGTGGAAGCGAGTGCTCCGGATTCGCACTCAACTTGTCTCTCGGAAATTAAGCGACAAATCAACGAGATCTCGGGGACCCTGAAGAAGATTACGGCTCGTAAAGACCAAAGTAGACAACCACTGAAGTGCTGGAAATGTGGCGGTGAGGGCCACGTGCGAAAGAACTGCGAAGCCCGCCCAGAAAGAAAGACGGTTCCCAAAGTTTTCCAGATTTCCCCAAGAACTGGCGGCTGCAACGGACTGTTCATTTACGCATATGTGAAAGGATTTCCCTGCGAAATGATTGTGGACACAGGAGCCAACGTTACCATCATTAGGACTGATGTGGCTCGTCAATTTGGACTCAAGATCTTGTGGACGCCGCCATGCGTTACTCTCCAAACTGTGACAGGTGACAAAATCGAGATTGAAGGAAAAGTGAACTTGGAAATAATGTTCGGGAGCGCCACTTAACCATCACACGGCATTCGTCGCTGACATTACAGATCCCTTCATTCTCGGACTGGACTTTTTGAGAAAATTTGATTTTTCTATCGACTTTAAAAATAATGATCTGCACTCGACGAGGGAAGACATAGCAATTTTCAACACCGAAAATAACTTAAAATCCGCTCATCAAATAATAGCCCAAACAGATTTATCGATTCCCTCTAGATCAGAAGTACTAATATCTGGCTCCCTCAAGGAAAACAACAGCTTTAAATTCGGCCTCATTGAATATCCTAACCAGAGTAATAGCCCAAAAGGAGTACTAGTGGCATCTACGCTTGTGGACCTTTCAAGGAATGCAGTTCCTGTGAGAGTCGCCAATGTGAGTGAAAGACCGAGGAATATTAAGAAAGGAGAAGTGTTAGCAACTTGTACTCCCGTAAACTGCATCATCAGAAGAATTGATTCCTCCGAGACTGTGTCTTTCGAGTCATTGACTTCGAAATTAATTGGGAGTGCACCATTATCGAAGGATCAAAGATAAGCTGCGGAAAAATTGGTGGACGACTTCAAGCAGGTGTTTTCATCTACACCAGAAGATGTTGGTCGCACGAGTTTAGCGCAGCAAAGGATCGACACTGGAGATCATCCCCCTATCAAGCAGCATCCAAGACGACTACCGTTCGCCAAGAAGGAAGAGGTTGAGATCCTCGTAAAAGAGATGCAGGAGAATGACGTCATCGAACTCTAATCCAGTCCTTGGGTATCCCCTATCGTCTGGGTCCGAAAGAAAGACGGCTCCACCAGATTTTGTGTTGATTACCGACGCCTGAATGACATCACCAAGAAGGACAGTTACCCTCTTCCACGGATCGATGACACTGTGGACACCCTTTCCGGACACAAGTGGTTTTCGACCCTGGATTTAAAGAGCGGCTACTGGCAGGTGGAGATACACCCCGACGACCGAGAGAAGACGGCGTTTACAACCGGACAAGGCTTGTGGCAGTTTAAAGTGATGCCCTTCGGCCTCTGCAATGCACCAGCCACGTTTGAGCGTCTTATGGAATCAGTGTTAAGAGGACTCTCTTATGAATCCTGTCTTGTCTACTGGGATGACATCATCATCATAGGACGCAGTTTTGAGGAACATTTGGCTAATCTTAGGAAGGTGCTGCAAAAGCTTAAGGAAGCCAACCTGAAGTTAAGCCCGTCTAAATGTAATTTGTTCCGCCGTGAGGTGAACTACCTTGGTCACATTATCTCTTCCGAAGGTGTACGAACAGATCCAGATAAGGTATCTGCAGTCAAGAATTGGAGCCGCCCCGAAAATGTCCATCAGCTGCGAAGTTTCCTGGAGCTCTGCACGTACTACAGGAAATTTGTGAAGGGTTTTTCCAACATTGCACGACCTTTGCATAAGCTGACGGAGAGCAAACAAAAATTTGAATGGTCCAAAGAATGCGAGGATGCATTTCTACAGCTGAAGGAGGCTTTAACATCAACGCCTATTCTCTCTTATCCTCAGCCTGAAAAATTCTTCATACTTGACACTGATGCGAGCCACGAGAGCATTGGAGCTGTTTTATCTCAAGAAATAGACGGTAATGAACATGTCATCGCCTACTGGAGCAAATGCTTATCCAAGTCGGAGCGAAATTATTGTGTCGCGAGAAAGGAATTGTTCGCCATAGTTAAAGCTGTAGAACATTTCCATCATTACCTCTACGGCCGTAAATTCCTGCTCCGGACCGATCATGCCTCTTTAACTTGGCTTTTGAATTTCAAGAATCCAGAGGGCCAGGTAGCCAGGTGGATACAGCGGCTCCAGGAATATGACATCGAGATTAAGCACCGAAAAGGTTTGTCACACGGTAATGCTGACGCATTATCAAGAAGTCCTTGTTCTGAGAACTGCCATTATTGCTCCCGAATAGAGAAACAGTACGGGACGACAATCCCTACTGCCTGTCAAGTTACTGCTACTTCATCATCTTCAGATCCTGATCCATGGAGTGACGACCAAGTAAGAAAAGATCAGCTTGAAGACCCAGACCTAAAGCCTATCATAGAGTTAATGGAAAAGGACAGTCGGCGACCTAGTTGGCAAGACGTTTCTATCTACAGTCCTGCAACGAAGAGATACTGGGCTCTATGGAAATCTCTCCAGCTGCGGAATGGCGTCCTGTATCGGAAATGGGAATCTGACGATGGTAGAGCATTCAAATGGCAGTTACTCCTTCCCAGATCAAGAATTCCAGATGTCCTAAAGGAATTGCACAGTAGTCCGACTGGAGGACACTTTGGTATCTTGAAACCCCTCCACAAGGTTCGAGAGCGCTTCTTCTGGAGCAAGGCGAAGGATGACGTGGAGAAGTGGTGTCATTCTTGTGACGCCTGTGCTGCCCGTAAAGGACCGAAGAGAAGAAGCCGCGGGAAGCTACATCTTTACAATGTAGGAGCTCCTTTCGAACGAATTGGGATCGACATTCTTGGTCCTCTACCGAAAACTACTGATGGGAAACAAATACATCCTCGTTTCCATTGACTATTTTACCAAGTGGCCCGAAGCATATTCCATTCCGGATCAAGAAGCTACCACTGTAGCAGAGACTCTAGTCCAGAATTGGATCTCGAGATATGGGACACCCTTGCAGATCCATTCCGATCAGGGGAGAAACTTCATCTCTGCTGTGTTTAAGGGCCTATGTAAAATCCTCAAAATTGAGAAAACTCGAACGACACCACTGCACCCACAATTGGACGGCTTGGTGGAGAGATTTAACAGGACAATCCTTAATAATCTCTCGCTTATGGTCTCCAAAAATCAACAGGATTGGGACAAGAAACTTCCTCTGTTCTTGCTGGCCTACCGCAGTGCTGTCCACGAGACCACCGGATATTCCCCATCGCAGATGCTCTTCGGCCGAGAGCTTCGGCTGCCTTGTGATCTCGTCTTCGGTCTCCCTCCAGATGCGCCTTCATCGCCTGAGGAGTACGTCCAGGATCTCCAGGCCCGGTTGGAGGACGTTCATCACTTCGCACGGGAGCGAATCAACATCGCGACGGAGAAAATGAAGACCCGATACGACACAAGGTCCACTGGCCATGACTTTCAAGAAGGTGACAAGGTGTGGCTATGGAATCCCATCCGACGTAAAGGTCTGTCACCCAAATTGCAGTCGCATTGGGATGGACCCTACACAGTCCTTCACCGGCTGAACGACGTCGTAGTGAGGATCCAGAAGTCATCACATTCAAAACCTAGGGTTGTCCATTACGATCGGCTAGCCCCATACTATGGCCATAGTTCGTAAAGTAAATCTAAAGCTACCATGGTAACTTGTTTTTAAATTTTGTAAATAACTTTTGCCTTTAACTTGTTTGTAAATTTTGTAAATAACTTTTGCCTTTTAATTGTTTGTAATATTACTTTATCAATGCTATTATTTCTTTCATGTTCTCACTGTTATTGTTTATCATGTTTGTGATTGGTAATCATGTAATGTGTGCACCTGTAAATTTACCCTTGCCTCCTTTCTGGGGATTGTACTGCCCGGGACGTGCAGTCCTTGGGAAGGGGGCAATGTTACAAATCTTGTAAATAGTTGTTGTTTTTCCTGCTTTGCATCATTTTTTACTAGTTTTGGTTTTATCTGGCGACATGTTGCAAAAGTATCTGAAGATATCACTTTTATCACTTGTATACCGGCCTTGTAACACTGCAGTTTTTACACTTGCCCTAACTTTAATAAGCATGAAGACATTTTTCGCTCAGAGTGGTTTTTTTCTTTTTATTGCTAGAGCGTTCTCAATGGATTATTTCAAGTTATGAATAAACGAATACTCCAGATTTTACTAGAATGTTGTCGGGAATTCGTTTCGTGTATAAATAGCTGGCCTTGAACACAAGTCAGTCAGTTCTTTTCAGATGTTGATTTCTGGAGACTCGTTTTCATTCGCTTGGGCGGATGGTTGTTTTGCTTTTGTAATTGCTTAATTACTGTTCACGTTAGATACGTGGTGCTGAGTTACTGTTGAGAGAACAGTGTACTGTTTGCTGCCTAATTGCTGATGTTTAGCAATTGTTTTCTGCTCTTATTGTAAATAGTGTAAATACTTGTAAATAAATTTATAGTTACTTCCTCAAGATTGGAATGCTCATTTGAAGAAAGTTGAAGGTGCTACGGACTCGTTACAATAATAATAGTAATGCATCTGTAGCAACTCGTTTTATGACCACTCTCACCATCTCAATTTCTTTCCAATTTTGTTTTTATAGGAGAGAATTTGATCTCAACATTCTGAAGTTTATATTATTCTTGAAAACGCTTTGTGAAGACAGAGGTTTAGAGATGACATTTGTATTGGCGAGGCTACTAGGTTGCAGAGTAAAGAAGAGAACTTTTGTAAGAATATTTATGTTATCATAGATGGATTATAAAAAGGGGGGGGGGGAGACAGAAAGAAAAGGAAAAAAAAACATGAATTTGAATTTCGACATCTTGAGTTCAGATTATTTTTTCGCGATGACTAATTGCGATTGGTGTGTGTGTCTTTGTGTAGGCGTGTGTGCGTTGCCATATATGCGTGTTAACGGGCGGGTGTGTGTGCTCCTTCGGCATAAGCTGCATGTTCCCCCTGCAGGGGCCAGTGAGTAGGTCAAGGTTGGTGTAGCACCGAGACGCAAGACGTTGGCAGACTGTCAATCTGAAAGAAAAACTCACGACGTTTGAGGGCCGAAAGGAAAACATATAGCAATTTGTCATTGCTCAAAAAATAAATAAATGAATGAATAAATCTTGAAGTAAAAAGGCGTAATATATAAGATATAAGGGGGAGGGACCGCCCCCCCCCCCTTTTTTTAAGCCGCCTTAACCTCCTAAACCAAAGCCTATTTGATGTTCAAGATAACACATTGAAACAACAAATAACCAAAACGCAAGCGAAAGAGCAGGTAAATATTTTATCAAAAACCAAGTAAACCTTCCATTATGAAATTACACATAAATTGTAACATTTTCATAACTAACGAATTTCTAACAATGTCCACGAAACAAAATCTTAAATGTGAAAATTAACTTAATTTTATTCATCTTTGTATGCATATATATAATATATTTACAAAGAAAAAAAGGACTCATAAGAATAAGTTGCACAAACTTACCAAAGTACATTATGCAATGTTTTCGTACTTGTTCTAAGCCATAATTATTAAATTAGTGTACAATTATCAGTTTAAAAAACATAATTAAAAAGTTTTTAAATAAACATTTGGAAATAATATTAGTTATAACATCTTTTAGATTAATTCATGTTAGCTGTTGGATACATATTTTGCAATATTATGTAAGCAAAAAAAAAAAAAACAGCAATGTATTTAAATATAAAAGCAATTCTTTGTTTATCACAAACAAACTTCAACGTATTAATCTCATTAAACATTTCTTCTGCTCATTTCTAGAAATAGATAAGCAGCTGCTACTGTTACAGTATAATCTGAGAGAAAATAATTCAATAGCTTTAGATATAATAAAAGCAAAAGTTGAAAAATTACCTTATCATTGCGTAAATTTTAAAATAATAAACTTGCAAACTAAAATTAATAACTGAAAAAAATACAATAATTAATTCAATTCTTTCCACAGGATACAAACAGCCGAACGTGCCCTGATAGCTTTGACAACAAAGAAGGTGATGTCCCAAATAACGTTAATTCCACTTTATCAAGTAAGAGCTCCAGTCCTTCGACTTTAGAAAATCGCCTGAATTTTACTTTGAAAAATACTGATGGGTCTCCGAAAAAGAAAAAGAAACTCCATAGAAAGTTACCGAAACCAAAAATTTCTAGTAAGAAATTTGTTAAATTGAATTCCGTTCCGATAAATAAAGTTCAGGAAAATGGCGGGAGAAAACCATTAGGTATGATGAACGATGAGAGTCCATCGAATCGTGGAATAATAAATTCAAAGCAGTTGGACAGGAGAGATAATGGAAAGATTCATGGTAATTCTGATATTAAATTCAAGCTAAGGGAAAAATCAAGAAAAATCTCACCTAATAAAAAAGCTTTGGAAATATGTAGTTCTACAGAGAAAATGGTTTGTGTAGATGAAAGTGTGGTTAATTCCGTAGAAAAGCCAAATTTTCCTGGGAATAAAAGTTCTCCAATCACAATTGAGAATATTCACTGTGAAGGTATGACAAATGAAGCCACAGGATGTGAAGAAAATAATGTAGTTCAGGTGAAGGAAACTTCCAGTATTGAAAACCGAAAAGCTCATGATTCCTCCTCTCAAAATATCTCGGTACCAAATAGATGTCTTGCATCACTATCACTACAACCTGAAATGTCTTCTTCAGAGGAGTCTTTGACGGAAATTGATCTGAGACATTCTGATGAAGAAATTCTACGCTTAATCAATATATGTCTAAATGATGACGAGGATGACGAATGCTTTAGAAATTCAAAAACGAATGGGAAGAATCAAAAGAGACTTCCGGAATCCGAAGATGATCATACAGAAATTATTTGCAATTCAATAGCAGAATTTATCGAAAAATCATGTTGCTTAAATACAGTGGACTTAAAATCGGGTAATGAACAAAATGATAAACCTGTTAAAAAGGGAACAAAACTGTCTGCTATAATATCTGAAAGAAGATCAGCCATTGTTAATAAATTGCGAGAGGATTTAAATCGAGACATTGATGACAAATGGAAAATAAATACCAAGAGTAGAACTTTCAGAGCAATTGATCAACTCAAAAGTGAGAGAAAAATGAAAGAGTTTAATAGAATCATCAATAAGGAGTTGCAAGACTGCAAGAAACAAACTTCGAAAAATGAACGAAACAAGTTATCATTTTCCAGCAGCGAAGGCACGAGCAAGGAAAATCATCCCAAAAAGTTGGACGGTAAAGTCAATCCAACTTCCGATTTGAAACATTCTAATAGTAAGAGACCGAGTGAAAAGTGCAGTAAAGGGTTTAGTAGCAATGTGAAAGCTGAGGAAAACATCGTGAAACGTGGAAAAAGAGGAAAACATAGTGGCAGCAATACTGCGGAGAAAAATAATGATTTAAAAATTCCATTAAAACACAAGCAGTTAAAAAAATGTAGAACAACTGTATCAGGAAAATCCAGACGTACTGTCGAAAGCTCCGATCAGACGGTGGAAGATGTTAATAAGATAGATAAAGCTTGCGAAATGTTATCTGTGATGAACGAAGACAGGTGTGAAATAAAAGTAATGAAAGAAAAAGTTATTTTATATTCAAAGCAACACAGTAACAATAATACTTCCAAGAAAGCTATATCCGAAAAAATAACTAGCACTTCCACAGAAAA
>JAXGGA010020029.1:0-18955 GCA_038373865.1 Uloborus plumipes | reverse complement strand
CTCAGCTTTAGATAGGGCATAAGTACGAAACAAGTCATATCCGCATTCCTCGGATATCCAAGGAATAGTAAAGATCTGTATCCGTATAATGTTTACGTTTCGGGATTTCAAACGGATCTTTAGCAGTCTTACATTTTACTACATATTTAAAATTCTACGCATGGACAGCAATAATACAGTAGCCCCTCGTTATATCGCTCATTCTGATATATCGCTCTTTTCTTTTGTCTCTCCCCCCACCCCCCCAAAAAAAAACCTTTTTGTTCGAAACCATTTTTGAGAAAATATGTAAGGTACGCAGAAAAGGTCTCTTTCACATTTATTTTGTCATCAATGAACAAAACGAAGGTTCTTATATTCTTCTGAATTCTCTGAAAAGAAGCAGCAAATTCCTGTCACCCAAACTTGTATACTGCAGAGAAAACTACTGAACACTTTCCTTTGTATTGATACAATGAGTGAAACGCATTTGGTAAGTGTCAAGAAAACATACGCCCTAAAATCCAATATTCGAATAAATGAATTTTTATGTATGTGCACGCATAATTTACTTGTATGCTGGATAGAAAACTATTTTTAATGACCTCGGTTATATCGCGCTTTCGGATATATCGCGCTTTTTTCTTGTCCCCTGAAAAGTGCGATATAACGAGGGGTTACTGTATTTCAAATTAGGTTTCGTTTCTTATCAATATTATAAGGTACCATTTTATCAATACTATAATCAATATAGGTTTGGTTAGGGTAAGTGGGCCCCCTTTTTAGAACAGTTTGTTTTTAAAGCCTTATACAAAAGTTGGAAACCAAAACAGCTTAAATTTTTTGACTTATTTTATCTTGGACATTAATCATAAACAGAAGTTCAGCATTATTTCAAAAAAAAAAAAAAAAATGCTTTAAATATTCTTTACCATCTTATTCCTTAAAAAATGGCGTGGGGGACCCACTTACCCCTTCTTAGGGGGTAAGTGGGTCCCCCACGCCACCCTCCATTTATTTATATTTAAAGTGAGCATATTTTGGAAAGGGATTTGTGGGACCTACCTGACAAAGTATGCAAAATTTTAGTCAGAATTTTTTTTCTCTCAATGTATCCATTAATGATATATCTACTTACGTTTAAATGTGTGTGACAGAAAATTATAAAGCGGAATACAAAACAATTATGTCTGTGAAATTCATTAAAAGCCGTTAGGCGTATTTTTTGCTTTTATATATAAATTAATGTTGAATAAACATAATGGAATAGATTAAGACCAATTTTGGTAAAATAGAAAAAAAAATATAGGTTGCAAAAAAATGGAAACACTGAATGGCAGCTTCTTTTTAAAGTTTTCTTAGGGGGAAACATTGTCATTTCATCCTCAGTTATAATTCTATCATCACCTACATCCAACCAATAAAAAGTGTAGCTATTTCTATTCTTTCTATCAAATTTTGCAGTATTTTTTTCATTTGTATCATATTTTAAAATCAGACCTTCATAATACTTTATGGGTTTCCTTGATGCAAGTTTCAGAAATACATAGTTACTAGCTTTGGCAGTTTTTGTAGCTAAACCATCAATTTCTTGTAGGTCTTCATAATTATCTTTCATTTTAGCGTAGAAATTGCTTCATCAAAACTACTCTTCATTTTGAAATCATCATTATTATGAGGGGGGACACTGACACCATAGTGAGGGGGCCCACTTGGTTTTTCTCTATTAATAGAGAAAAACCAAGGGGTAAGTGGGAACCCTCCCTTTAAACACTTATTAATAATATTTTGCATAAAAATTCTTATCGCAATTTGTACTTTAGTTTAAACTCTACGAGAAAACTTGATGAACATAGAAAAAATAATAAAAACTAACATTAAAACAAATGTCGCTTGAACTTGGGGGGGAAAAAAAAATGGGGGAAATTTTTCTGCCACAAATTATATGATCCAAAAAAAGTTCCATGAAACCCAAATATATGCAAAAGCAATCACTGTGATGCGATTTGACATAATGAGTACAAAAAAGTCTAAAAACTAAACTCTCATTTCAGTTTAGAGGGGGTGGCCCACTTACCCGAACCAACCCTAGTTATATTGATTTGGGGATTATATAATTTCTTATTCACTCTTTCTATTCATTCTTCGAAAAAAGTGAGACTGATAATTTCCTAGCAATACACACACACAATAATGAAACCGAACACAATAACGAACTGAATCACATATTCGTTACTTCTCTGTAAAACTTGCTTCACTGTTAGGGAAGCGTTATTGCAAAGAAAATGGAAATAGGGGAATGTGGGGCAACTGCTGCTAGCTTGATCAGTGGATGGAAAAACTACATATTTTTCGTAGCGAACTACAACTACAACTACTTTCTCATAAATGTAATTAACTACAGCTACAACTACTTTTTTTTTAATGTAGCGAACTACACTACTTTTGAAATGTAGTTGCTACTTCGCTACTTTTTAAAAAATAAATAAATAAAAAGAATACACCGTTTGAAGATCGACCGAAAAAATTCGAAAAGTAGTTTAGATTAAAAAATTACCTCATTTGAATATGGAATAGAAATAGGAATTGTCTTTGAATTTATTTGTTACTTTTCCTTTCTGTTCCTTTTTTTTTTTGCTAAAATTTATCCTTTTTAGATTTTTTTTGCAATTTTTACGAATATTCGCCACAAGAAAAACCTTGTCTTTTTCCTTCGTTCTTTTTTTTAATTTTTTTCATTTATTTATTTATTTTTTTAATTTAAAAGTAGTTTCCAGAAATCGCTACAAACTACTATTTTTTTGTATCGCACTACTCGCTACTCTACTTTTTTTAAAAAGTAGTGCGCTACACTACAAACTACTAAAAAATGTAACTACTACAGTAGTTTCGCTACTTGTAGCTCGCTACTTCCGACCACTGAGCTTGATGCGGACGTACAGTAGGGTAGACCGAAAAATACTTTTTTTTTTGATGATGGGTATTGAGGAAAAGGTGCCATTGAGGGAGCAAAGTGCATGTAAAAATTTTGAAATTTTTTGGTCAATTTCTTGATCTGCCACAATTGCGATGAAATTTGGAAAAAACGCTGTTTTTTCAAGATTTTCTGCAAATTATTAAAAAAAAAAAATTTTTTTTTTCGACAACGGTTAGGGTGGAAAAGACGCCATTGAGGACATAGAAATTCCATTAAAAATTTGAGGTACGTGGTATAATTCCTTCCTTTTCCACAAATGTTTAGAAAATTTGGCAACTTCCTGTTTTTTTCGACGTTTTAAATTAAATTTTGTCAAAAAGTTAGAGTGCTGTTTTCGCCTTAGGGGAATTCCATCGTTACAGACGTAATAATCGCAGACTTTGAACACTAATAATTCTGGTTTGGGCTGATGAAAGTCTTCAATTTTTTTTCCTGTAGTGTAACTTGATGATGTTTATGCTACATTAAATTTGCGTGCAGATTGCTTAATTACAAAAAAATACAGAAATTAAAAACTGCCTGTTACAGACGTAATTCACAATGTATGACTATGTCATACAACTTACAATATTCCTCTGAATTATACGGAAATTTTGAACTTTTTTTTTAATACGTGTTCTAGAGACTTCAATCTTTCTAAAACCATAAAGATTGTGTGGATTTTGACTGCCGAATTTGTGAAAAAAATTCATGAACTTGTTACGGACGAAACAAAGTGGTGTTACAGACGTAACATCTCTGATTTGAAAGTAGAAAACAGTATTTTAAAGCAGGAATAAAAAAAGATTTTTGGGCTAAAACAATACAGTAGCATTAATTAACACATTATTTGAATATTTTAAGCTATACTGCAACAGTTTTAGAAAATTTGGGTAAGTCTGGGGGAGTTGAGAGCATATGCCGATATGTCAATATGTAAAAATAAATTAATGCATCTTAAGACAATTATTTCCAAGAAAGATTGACACAAGAAAAGTTTAGAAGGGCCTTCACACAAATTTATTTATTTGTATTCTTAAAATTAATGCAAAATGGGGCTGCTACATAAAAAAATCGGAAAAAGGTCTTAGGAGAACTTAAAAATTTGAAAATGTTAGATGATATAGCAGAATACTAGTACCAAACTAAAATTTAACCTTCTTGGTGACAGTTGGTCAATTTTGATAATTTTTTTTGAATGAAAAAATGTGTCCTTTTTCGTCCTACGTTTTTGAAATTCGAACGGCATTTTCGCAAATAAATTTCCATTACATGCCGACATAATTAAAAATTTCAAAATCAGAATACCAGAAACTTTAGTACTCGTACCATATTACGCTATATACATGTATTGCTCATCCTGTGCTTTTTACCTATTTAATTGGAAATTTACTTTTGCTACGGACGTAACATAGAGCCATTTGTTATGTCCAAAATGTTACGTCTGTAACAGCATTAATTTAAAAACTAAATCAGTTGCAATATTTTTAACTATGGTGGGCAATTACTCTAAGAATTTTCCAAAAGGACCATTAAGGTTTTTTTTTAATTTTGATTTTTTAGGACGTAATGACAACTTTTGCTTCTTTTTTGTTACAGACGTAACATCAAACTTCTTTTTTTCAAACTTCAATTACACCATTTAGATCAATTCAAAAGAAATTAATGAATGCATATTATTATAGTACCGTCTTAGTAGTTAAAATTGTGCTACAAGTAGTTATTTTTGTTTTTATTTTTCGTTGAGAAATATGCATTTGAAAATGTGTTCTTTTTCTGATTTTTACAAGTTCGTGAATATCGTACTTCCAACTAAAAAAAACAAGTATTATTCTAACTCTCCCCAAAAAACCGATGCAGGATTCTTAAAATATACATCTTAAGCTTTAAAATGATGTATAACATAGCAACATAACTTCAATATGAATTTTTGACCAATTGGTTTCACTTTTCATGGAATGGCCCCTTACTTATCTGAAATAAATACATTGTTTGTCCCATATTATGCATTTTTAGATGTTAGGTGCGAAAACTTTAAAAATAATTTCCTAAAAATCTCAAAAAACTGCACTTTTCCAAAACTTTAACGCAGATCAAGAAATTGACCGAAAATTTTCAAATTTTTTATGTGGATTTTGCTCCTCCTAGTGCCTATCATCGGAATTAAAAAAAAAAGTCTTTTTTGACCAACAAGCGTCAAATGTTGCTTTTGAATTTTGAAAGGTCTATATATTTTATTATGTTACGAAATACGGTTACGAGATATTATTACTGACGTCTTAAAAATAAGATATCAAACTGTGCAATCCGAAAACATGTAATGCAAAACATACCCATGTCTAAAACATAATGCAACAGGTAGAAAAAATAATGGAATAGTTAAATGTACACTTTGTAAATCAATTAAATTGCAGAGTTTGCATCATTTCATATTTTGTTTACAAAGAATCCCAGTTCTGTAAAAGGAAATTAAAAAAGACAAATCAAGTAGTATTGGGGTCAGTCTTTTATGCTGAATCGGGTTCAAAATTAGTCCAATACAGATGTGCAACGCAAATTCACTCCCGCGTAATTATTCCACCCAGATGAATAACTACTTTTCTGCCTGACCACTTTTTCTTTCGACATTAAAATAACCGTGCTTATTACTACTCTAACACGGAAAACACGCTATTCATTCTCCATAATTACAAATCGAATAGTTTGCTCCAATATTGCCTCTATCTCGCGTTCCTAAAGAAACGAGCAGGGTGTTTGTAGCGTCTATAGTACTGAAAAAGAAAGATTATAAAAAAAAAAACTATTTGAGATTTATGTTTAATCCTTTTAAAATTTTTACGTATCGAGTTTTGCCCAATAGCACAATATCAGCTGAAGTGATGTAAAAGACAGCAACATTGAAGACTGAAGTAGTGTGTCTTTTTTTTTGAAAGAAAAAATTTACTGGTATTTTGTAACCGAGGAGTTTTACCAATGAAAAAGAGTTGCATTAAACCCGATATTGAGACGTTAAAGGAAGTAAAGAGTAAAGATGAATGCATGTCTACAGTATTTTTTTAACGTAGAAATCTGTACGGAAGTCTAGTTAATTAGGAATTTTGTAGTAGTACAGCAGTGTTTTTTTTTCGTGCATTTTATTAATTTATTTACAGTGTACAATTTAGCCACTTGACAACACTTATATTTTTCTTATTATATTTGTATTGAAAAATAATATGCCGTAGTAGTAGGCAAAACACACTCTAAGGATGAGCAAAATCTTTACACTTACTCCCATTAAAAAAAATTATGAACAATCAGAAGAAATTTTCACTTTAAAACTCTGAATTTCTTAACTGTGGTAGATGTCTCTCGAATGCAGCCCCCTCCCACTTTCACAGCCACACACACACACAGGCAAATTATTACTGTAAGAATGATATTTTAAGTGAAAGTTTTTTTTTCTTTGCAAGTAGCAGAAACGGCACTCAAATAGTTAGCAATATGTCTGTACCTCCAGATTAACGTAAGTCCATTTTCGTTACTTCTCAGGAGAGCGAAGAAACATTTTTCTGATGCATACAAAGAATGGGACTCGCGCTCTTTTAATGCTGCTAAGTAATATAACGTGAATAGCGTTCTCATGGGCCGCGATACGGAATAAAATTTACCATACAATGCAGTAAAAATGTGAAAATACACAATTTTAGATTTACGCTAGTGTGGGTCTGAGGTACAGATAAGTGATTATTTTAAATCTAATCTTTTAAAACAAAAGTTGTAACAAGTTTTGAAAATTTTCTATTTTGAAATAATAGTTATTACATAAGGAATTTATGTATTCATTTTACGAAAATTTCCCGTTTCCTCCAATAAAATTTAAAATAAAATTGCTAATAAGTCCTAGACCAGCGAAGCTAACACTAGGAAATCACAATTTAAATCCATAACCACAGATTTACAAGTTAAACATTTCATGCATTAAAAACATGATCGCTTCAAAAATAATTATATTAATTTCTCTGAGCATGAAAAATTTAAGTTGTCAAAAATCACCATCGACTACAACTATCAAAACAATTCGCAATAAAGGTTGGTGAAACAATTTCCATCGAATGAAGGAAAGTTCGCCATCAGATGTAGCGCGATGTAACGAAGAGCCGGTTCCAGTTAGACCGAAAATCGGAGATCACTTACCGTTTGTTTTCGAATCCTCCTTGCGCAAGCTGAAGGCTGGAGTCCACTGCGTTGCTCTGAATCTCTGCCAAATCCTTACCTGCACCAAAACTGCAGAGGTCAGTGTGCCAGTGGACGCTCGACCTTGAAATATGCTCGCTTCTGTCCTCCTTACCCACTTCCTGCGGAACTATCTTTCGCTAGTTCCACTAGCGCAGACGATTTCTTCAAAAATAAAACTTCTATTCATTGAGTAATTTTGTTCTATCTTTGTTATGGGAAACAACTTTCCTCCTCCGTCATTTTCCTCTTCTGTCCACTCGCGTTCCCGTTCTTTCTTTATATTTTGTTTTTCTTTTTCTTTTCATGATAAAGAAGAAGGGGTGCAAAATTGCGTTAAAAAATGCTTTCCGTAAAGAGTTAATGATTTTTTAAAGACCGAAATAGTTTCCTTTTCATTTGAAGATTCTCAAAAAGTATGTGTAACAGTAAAAAAACGAATTTTGTAACTGTACAATTTTTAAATTTGATGTTTTTTCTTTTTTTTTCGATATCATTTTAAAGCTTTAAACAGTCTAAACGTTTGTACTTTATCCATTGACTTTCAGTAAAAATTTGTAATTTCTTTTTTATTTGTTCTGGATCAAAAGTGGTTCTGACCATCCATGAATTATGAATGATATAGTTATATTTGAGACTTGTGGCATAAATCGTTAATTTCTCCCGTCATTTAAATAATGCTATATGATTTTTTTTCCACAACGCGAAATTAATGTAAAACTTTTAAAGGTGGGATTTTTGAAGGAAGTCAATTGACGGAATTCTACGTTAAATCTTAAGGAAATCAGAGCCAAATTGAGAAACAAATAACTGATACTTCGTTTTACTCTATACAAGAAAAGACTTCAAGAAAGGAAAAAGAACTCGCAGTAGAGTCAGTTGACATATTTTTAAAAATTATATCTTGGTACATTAAATTGGCCATCAAAGAAACTGTACCCAAGAAAAGAAAAAGTAATATGATCAGTTGATAGATCACTACGTTAAATATTATGGAAATTTGCCAATCTGTAAAAGATATAACTTACATTTCATATTACTTTTAAGGAGGAAGGAAATGAAGGAAAAAGTTCTTCCAAGAAAGTTGATAGAGTTCTATGTTAAATCTTAAGGTCACCAAAGAAAGTAATACAAATAGTTTTTATTTAATTTTACTTTAAAGGAGAAAAGATCCACAACAGAGGAGGGAAAATAATCAAAAAGAGAGTCAGTTGACATAGTCAAAAGTCTATACTGTCGTGTTAAGCGCAAAAGTCGTATCTGTACTTTTTAACAAAATTGAGTTATCGCCACCAGGCTGCTTTTTGTGATGTACTTTACCTAAATACAAAATTATATAGTCATTTGAGAACGGGAAATATTTTTGAAAGAATTCTGAAAAAGTTTCATCTGAATCAAATACATGGTGGCGCAAAACTTTAAAGAGTTATATGGGCGATTCTCTGTAAACTGGTAATTGGCTGTCCGGAATGAGTATTTTAAAAATAATAAAGTGTAATAAAGTAATTATCGCTCTTAATACAAGTAAAGCATCAATACTTTGTGGCCCAATTGTATTTGGAGTGATAAAAATTTAATTTTTTTTTCTAGAAATTGTCTAAGCGCCAAAAACACAGTCCCCTGGCTGTCTCAATCCCATAGTCTGACTGTTAAATATAGTATTTCAAAAAACCTATTAACACTACATAAATTTGGCAATTAATATCTAAAAATAGAATAATGAAGCTATATTTTTCTTATGAAATAAGGTATAATTACGTATTTCTAAAACTTAAAATTGTCATGTAAATTCTGTCCGGAGTTTTTTCAAACAGTCCCCTGCAACAATTTCAAAGCTGTAATACGAAAAATCTATAACTTTTGCAAATTCTTTTTGGCATGAAGTTTAAAGTAATCAGTGTGAATTTGCCGAAATCGCCGAGAACGGTGTTGAATCGCTACTTTGCTTAGTTTGAGAGCCACATTTGTGCTGAAAGTATGCATCGTGATCGTTGCGAAAACAGTCCTCTGGGAAGTGATTTTATTAATGTCAATTAATTTAATTATAAAACATATTAGTTATTATGTCCACGATTTGTGCCTCAATTTATTGGTAGTCTCGTAACTAATTATGTTCCAATAGTTTTGCAGATATTACGCAACAAAGAGCAAAAACACAGTCACCTGGCACAGTCCCCTGCCTAGTTATACCAGGCGGGGGACTTACCCCCTATCACAATTTATCAGAAAAACACAAGCTTCAATTGGCCCTCTTTCAAACCAAAGTAAAAAATTCACTTTCTGAGCAATAGTATTAGAATTATACGAACATTTCAAAAAACCATGCCCGGGCAGATTTCGTGTGAAAAATGACGAGTTTACAGAGAATCGCCCATATCTCAGTTTGAGCTCGACTGCAGGGCAATTCCATGCAAGTGTGGAAAAGCGTTGAAAAAATTAAACTCGAGCAGTGTGACTGTTCTGCGTATTTTTTGGTTTAGAAATGTTAGAAGTTTCTTCTTTATAACAGTTTTTCGTTAGGAATTTAGTTTTTTATTTTCAGCAATACTTTGAAGTTGGTATTAGAGTAATTTATTTTTAGTGAAGCAAATGGTCAAACTTTCAACATTGATAAGATTCAATTTTTTCCATTAAATAAATGCGACAAAGGAATATTACAGTTCATTGCACTTTAAATTAATATTGTGAATTGATGAAACAAATATTTTCAATTTAATTAAGTGATTTATGTCAATTTCCAAAAGTTTCTGTTCTATGTAACATAAGTAACCAAAAACATGTTTAAGTTTTTAAAGCAAATCAAGAAAGGGCAATATAATGTTAACTATGTGGTATTTTCTATCTAATAAGTTTTTACTAAGTAAATTACAGTACTTTTCTTTCGAATATTGTTTATTTAATTTTTTGTGCTACAATCAAAACGTGTAACGTAAGTTACCCACATATGTAGATAACGTAAGTTACCTTAGTAGAACTTAAATGCTTGTGTTTAGAAATAAAGTAAATTGTGAATAAAACCTATGTGGTCAATAGGAGTAATTTATTCAAGAATTCTTTTAATTGTACTGTATTTACTTAATTTAAATTAATCATATTTCTTAAAATGTCTGTATTTGTTAATAAGATTAAAATATACATCTATTATAAATTTTGGTTTTTAAGATATTAATTCTCTCTAAACAATCTCACTGCATTCAGAATATTTAGGAAGTAATCTACTATGGAATTATTCAAAAATGACTTCTGTTATGATTTAAAGTTGAGCTAATATTTAGAAAAGTGCCAATTTGAGTCCCAAGTGAATTTTCACTAGTATTTCAATAACTAGTTAAAAAAATAATTTTCCCCAGAAAGAAGATAAGGTTTTGCTTTCATTTCATCTAATAACATCAGAAAAAAAAATTTTTTTTCTTCAGAAAATATTGTTTTTATACATCAAAAATCAGATCGGTAACGTGTCCCAAGTAGCAAAGCTTAGCATGCAAACAGGTCATGCGCACTTTCTAACTTCCCGGGGAAAAAAAAAAAAAAAAAAAAAAAAAAAACGCACTTGCACAAAAAACGATTCTATTTTTACCCTTTTGTTAATATTTTACTTCATTTTTGTTTTAATCGATTTCTGATTTTCTAGCCGATGCGAAATAAGCGTGTCCCTAGTTCCGCCGTCAGAGCGGTAACAATAACTTCCGATCTATGTTTAGGCTCCCAAAATCATTTCCTGCACCTATACCACGTGATACTGAGTACCTGGTGGGATGTTTTATCGCATCGTAATTAAAAATTTGCATTTCTGCATCTAAAATTGTAGGTAAGATTTTTTAAAGTGGTTTTATAAAATGTGTGGCATTTAAGTCATCATATCGGTAACACGCGCTAAAATGCGCAGTTTTTATTATTTTAAAAATTATTTTATCCATAAGTATAGTCCTTTATTTGGTTTAGCGCGATCGACTCGGAAATAAAAAAAAAAAACTTTGTCAGAGTTTGTCAGATCGGTAACAGTCAGAGCGGTAACATTAAAAAACAGCGAATATGTTACCGAACTAACTCACGCGTTTCAGAATTATTAAAAAGCAAAAATCGTAGGTTTTAGCCATATATATGGAATATTTTTGTTCTTAAAAATGAAAAGCAATTAGTTTTAGTACAATTGCTTCATTTGTGGTTTGTATGACCTGACAATAGAAGTTAGTAAAATAAGAAAAATTGACACTGCAAAAATTAAGTTAATTAATTATTATTATTTATTTATTTATTTATGTTTTTTTTTTTGGTGCTTCAGTTTTTCATAACTTCGCTAAATAACTAGATAATAACTAGCATGCTAAATTTGAATTTCTGATCAAGAAATTAAATTTCCTGCAACTAATTAAAGAAAAGCAAGCAGCAGAGTTGTGTGTTGAAAAAGTTGAAGCTGTGTGTTGTTTCAAAACAAAACATGTTTTATTAGCTTGGATTTAGTAATCTTATAATTTATTTTGTCTAAAAAGCTTATCGCTCATTTTTATTTCCAAAAAAAAATGCTTTTTTTAAATGAAATTTGATTTTTTAGCTAATATATATATTTTAATATAATTATCTTAATTCTACGTTAAAAATGCAAGGAAATGATATCATTTTTAGAGATGTTAACGAAGACTGAAAGCATAAACTCAAATATGTAGCTCATATTAACATCAGATCTGTAACGGCTTAAAAGTGAGTAATCTAAGGAGGGGATAAATAACTTCCTTGACCTCCCCCCTTTTATTTTCTTGCATTTAGACCCAATTTAGACTTAGAATCCAATATTAATTTTTTTCTGCAAAAAATTTTTTTTATCAGAAAACTCCAACTTCAAATTGGCACTTTTCTAAATAATAGCTCAGTTATCAAATATGTTTTGGAAAAACAAATATAAAAATTTTATCTCTTTCAATTGAAATATATTTTATTCTGCATTAAAATGCCACTGAACTCTGCAGAAAAGATGCGCTGTAGAAGGAGGTATGAGAACTGTGGATATTACAGATTCCTAATAAAAGTCACTCTTGATAGTATTGAAATATGCTAGAAAAAGCAAAATTTATCAAAAATATTTTCTGAAGATCCGCACATTGACAATGACCATTTAAGAACTAGAAATGATCAAACTGTAGGGATTCGTTTAGTTAGTATTTTAAGAAACAAGAAGAAAAAACAGAGATAAAAGCTGGTGACTGGTGTGGGGTTATGTACGAAAATACACTGTATTCTTAAGTTGTGACGATAATTGAAGAAAAACGAGTTTAAAGTAAAAGTAATGGCTGCTGCTGGAATCAATTAGAACTGGCCAGAAACTACAGATGAAATTTATTATAAGAGAAAAATTGATTCGAAAAACAGAATTACCTGAACTTGTTAATACCAGCGGACAGTATGCATTTAAAAGTCTTATGTTTTGTAATATTTCTGATTTATCATTGGGTTTGGCATTAAATTTCTGTAAATTTAACTCATAATTGTTAATTTTCAGTATTTTGATTTAAACTAAGCTGTAATTTTCATTCATTAATTCTTGTAATAAAGGTATGTTTGTAAGTAAATTCTGTAACGTAAGTTACTGCAACATAAGTTACCCAGTTAAAAATTCCCATAAATTTCAATTTTTCAAATAAAATTTCAAATTTTTGAAAATAAATTCTTAAGTATTATAAGAAACTGACAAATTATACTTAAAACAAGAAAACAGCTGTAATAGAGCAGAAATTTGAATTAGAACAAATTTTCATATTATGTCATTCCCTTTTTGTGTAACGTAAGTTACTGCCTTATTTTTGACGGCTAAATTTTGTAAAATTTAAGTGCATCGAATATTTTTGCATTTTTATTTCGCTTTTGACTGTCATTTTCATTGAATGCTTTTGTACTAGGTTTGTATAACAATATTTGTCTGTACTGAGGTGACTAGGTTTGTATAACAATATTTGTCTGTACTGAGGTGACTAGGTTTGTATAACAATATTTGTCTGTACTGAGGTGACTAGGTTTGTATAACAATATTTGTCTGTACTGAGGTGCTAAATGTATAAGAGTGGGTCGAAATATAACGTAAGTTACCGTGGAATTGCCCTGCAGATACCACTTTTGCGCTTAGCTCGGCAGTATAAGCCATAGTAGTGTGGAAGCTAAAAAAATTAAACACAACGACTAATATTTCAGAGTACATTCAGACAGAAAAATATCTAATATATTTCATGGAAAATGGTAACACTGTCAATATATGAGTACTGTGAAAGTGTGACGAAAAAGTTATGTAATATAATAACAATCATATACAACTTGAATTTTTCGATATGCTTCATGTATAATTAATAAGTATCATTAGAAAAAGAATAGATAAAAAATACAAATAAGTAAAAAATAAATTAGAAAAAAAAACCTACACTTATTGAATACAGTGTCAGTTTAGGGTAGATTTCAAAATATTTCCTAGCGCCTCCCGCATCCTCCTGTTTGCTTCCGCGCAGGCACCCTTGGTGCCCCAGGGTTCTGCACTTATGCGTCAACAAAAGATATTCCGTAACAGACTTTCTAAATGTGACATGAGAAACTTTGTCCCTTAAAAAAACTTTCATCCACATTAAGTATTTCTGAGATAATAAAATAAGTCCACACATCTCATTAAAAGTTAAGTTTTAAAATTGTGAAAGAAACGAGTTGTTCGAGCATATTTTGAAAAAAAATTGTGCTAATTTTTCACTTATTTTTTTGAAGAATCAAAGACGATGAATATTATTTGAAAATTTTTGTTGTTTTATTTTTGTAGCACTTTTTTTTAGAATTTTGGATTCAAACTATACTATTGAAAAATAATAAAAAAAATAATAATTAAAGAAGGGGGGAGGAGGTTCGTTAAAAAGGCAACCATTAACAAGGATTCCACTTATCAAAGAAAGCCGTGAATTTTCCGAATGACCAGGATGTTACTCTTTCGTTGCCTATATTCTAAATATTTAAGCCATTTCTTTTAAAGCTGTTTGTGCATGTTTTACTATTGACCATTTTATATTGAATTCAATGTTGTGTTTTTTAATGGGTTGTAGAAACGACACAAAAACTACACCAAAAGCCAATGTGAACAAGTGATAACGCGTTATCTTTTCTCCTCCTCTCTCTTCCTTTCTGTCGGTTAATGTCAACAATTTTTCGGACAGAAAACGTTTTTATTTTGTGTTAGCTTAATTTTCAAAAGAGTATGACTTTGAAAAAAATTTTTATACGCCTATTTTTCCCTTGATATTTTTGTTGTTTCAACTACCCTTATCAGGACTAAAAATGCAGTATTTCTCAAAATTTTTCTTGGGTCCCTGAAATTGAGAACATTTTCTGCCCCACTTGAAGGAGTTCTTGCAGTATATCTCCTGATACACTCCTTTTCCGGGATCAATTCAAAAAGTACAGCGAGAGCATTAAAAAAAAAAAAAAAAAATTACAAAAATATGTGTAAACAAAAACATTGCTTTATGTACTAGAGGAAAATACACGCAATAATAATTAAAAATCGGCTCATTAGACCGCTGATATCTTTCTAAATGCTTAAGATATTCAACTGGATTTTTTTTTTGCTGAGATGAAGCATTTATTTATATAACTAAATTTTTTTTGTAATTATAAATTGCTATCGTTCGTGCATTCGCAGTAAACTATTAATTGCTTTAAATTTTCATATTTCAACGAATTCTAATTTTTTTTTTTGAAATTTTAGTATAATATTTCTCTTGTATGCTGTAATTTTTCTGAAGGTTTGGTAAAGTTTGACGAATATCTCTGCCAGCTATGAGCCAACAATAGGAGGATAAAATTGGCAGTTTTGAAAGAAATATTTACATTTTCGGGAAAATAAGTACTATCTTCCAGAAAAATGGCCCTTTAAAAGTATGAAATAGTTACACATAGAATGTAAACTAGTTTATGAAATTTACAGCTTGTTACCGTTGCTACGATGAATTATGTCCAAAAAACGTTTTGTTTCCACCCTTCCCAATTTTTGTCCTCTAAATGTATGGATGATTTAACTTTAAATGGGAAATGTCAGTCGAAGCCTACATTTTATGGGACAAATGTTCTAGAGACAATTGGTCTCTTATTTTTCAAAAATGTGAAAACAAAGCAAAAATGGGTTTTTATTACAAATTAATTATAGAGATGGGACAGGATCATGGCGTTATAAATTGAATTCCTCGGTTTGTGATTCGATTACATTTAGACCCTTATATCGCTGTTCTAAAAGAACAATGAAGCATCAACTCCAGAAACTGAAATTTTACAAGAAACCAAAAAGAAGAAAAAAGAAAAAAAACTTTTGTTTCAAATATTAACAGTGAAAACAAACTAAGTGACTGAAAATAACTGCAGAAGTGTATGTATATCACGTATTATTTACTTTTGCACTAACAGACTTTGAATTAAAGATTTATTTCACCTCTAACTTTCAACCCTAATCAATTACTTGCTCCTTCAAACCACAGGCTCTGGCGGCCAAAAGCCGAAAGACAATATCCTTCGTTGTTTCACAGTACACTTAAAGGTTTTGTGATACCATTAAGAATTGAAACTCAATTACTTCAAAAATTAATAGTTAAGTCATTGTTTTTCTGGATCAGCGATATATTAGTACACTAAAAAATGAATGTTGTTTTCACAGTATAATACAGATAATTTTATAGTAATAAACTAAAAATTGCTAATTTTACAGTAATAAGCTGTAAAATTGCTACTTTTACAGTACTAAACTGTAAAATTGCTAATTTTGCAGTCATTATACTGCAAAATTGCTAATTTTACAGTTTATTACGGTGTATTTTACAGTTTTAAAGTGGAATCTTTGCTGCCAGTATTATACTCTTGTTTAAACCATATAATACAGCTACATTTTGGGGACATTAAATTAAAATTGCTTACTTTACAGTAAGAAACTGTAAAATTGCTAGTTTTGCAGTTTATTACTGTACATTTTACATTTTTAAATTGGAACCTTGGCTACCAGGTATTATACTGCAAAAACAACAGTTCATTTTTTGCAGTGTATGATTGTTGTTAATTTTTCAAAAAAAAAAAGTAACATTTTTAGCTCGACCATAAATTTTGCTCTTTACTTTGAGCTATCCAGCGGATTCAAGCAATGTTTATTCTATACAGATTTGCAATTAATTTTATTTCTAACCTATCTTCCCATTCATAGTGTCTATTCGTCAAAGGTATTCATTTGTAATAGGATGTAATTTCAGGACGTTTTGAGCTCATATCTTTTCCGAGTTATTTTCACACTTCGTAATACGTCCCAAATGTCCGCTCAGTTTATGTTTGCAGTACATAATTGGGCTATGTAACGCATCTGAAGCCTGTTTGCGCCAACGCCCTCTGTGTAAATTGGATTTCTTCAGTTTCAGCTTCTAATATGTTGCCAATAATATAGTGAACCCGTGAAATTTATTTGGCAACAGAAAAGGAAAATTCTACAGGAATGCTATGAAACTCTTCATATATGATTGCGAGAAAGCCGATTTTTTATGGATAGAACAGTGTAATCAGAGGTATTGCGAGGATTTTTTTTTTAAGCGTGAAAATACACCTTGATATTTTTTTGAAAATTATTTTGGAGGAGTGAGAAGTATAAGAATTTCAGTGAAGGTCAAAATAGTTACCAATTCCACATTTCTAACATTGGAATGGAAGATAGTAGGGAAAGAGTGCAGACGTACTATGTTAAAGTTAGCATTTCGAATGTTTGACATTTTACATTAAAAAAAATATTAAAGCATTCAAACGCAACAATCAACAAAATTTCAATCTTTTTTTTTTACAAGATGCTATAATTTTATTTAAAATAATAAAACGTAAAATTACACTGAACTGAATTTTTGTGGTATTTCCAATTTTAAATGTTAAAATACACTAGCAGAGGCATTAAAAATATCTCTGAACGTAATCGTTTGAAATTTTACCAGACGTCATGAGCGCTGTTGGGATTGAGATAGAAGAGCAATTACACACTCTACATGCAAATGATTTTAAATATTTTCTAATAATTCAGTTAACCTTTTTTTTTTTTGTTGTAGAATTGAGGGGTAATTTTCTTAAAATGTTTGGTGCAGAATGAAAAAAATAGCATTTTTACTTCAACCATCTAATGCAAACACATACGTACAGTGAAATTTCGTTAAGTCGACTTAATTGTGCCTAACTTCAGCTCAGTATATCAATAATACGTGCCAACGATAGAATAAGGAGATGAAATAAAATAAAGCACACGTACAGAAATCGTCTTTATAAATTGACTAAATCAAGTATTCATCGTTTCCCTACAAATTAACTGAAATCCTGTTTTCTGGAAAAAAGTTCGATAACTGTGAGGTTGTGTATTTTTTTTTCTAGCGAGAGGATCGTACATTAGCGTAAGAGGCCCATTCAGTGTAGTATCCGCCTCAACTATGTGTTAATTCCATCTCCTCTCCCCGAACCTTTGATTGGTCTATATGTATTTACGTTTGTCTGCATTATTAAAAATGTTGTCTGACTTATAAAAAAGCTACAAAACCTAGTAAGATATTTTTTAGACAGATGCCATATTTTAGGAGCTTGAGTTTATAATCTTGTGTTGAATTTAAGCAGTATTAGAAGGTGGTCACTATTTAGGTTGAAAATTGAACATTATTTTGTTATTTTTTAAAATATACTTCTGTGATTCTTTTTGCAAAAGTTCTTTTACTGGTGGATTATAAAATAATAATTGTTTGTATTTACATTTAAATACCCTTCGAAAGAAATACTCAAAATACTGTTATTAATTTATTGGGACTTTTGTAAAAAAAAGAGAGAGAGAGCAAGGAAAAGCAAAACATCGGTCCACGAAAAGTTTCACAAATATTTCAAGTCTGTAGATCAAAACAGGTTGAAAAACGTTGATTGTGTACTTCCATTGACTTAAGATCAAAGTTTTCTTCTTAAAAGAAAAAGGAAAAACTAAAAGAAATTAAATATTTCCCCTCTTTTTTTTAGTTCTTGTTTGAAAGAATTCTTTGCTGACGTGACTTGCATCCTGCCTTCACAATACCGGATTGCTTTTATTTATAAACTTTTCATTCCGATTCAATCTGTCATTATTCGTACCGACACAACGCAAACTTTATCATTTTCAATCATTCTGAACAGGAACTTGACCGTCCAACGCAGTTAATCAGCCGTAACACGTCAAGCTACCGATGCAAGCCGTCTAAGAAATAGATACTCGACTATCAATCCGACGAGTGTTAAAGAGTTCTATCGCTTCGAACGATCCACAGACGATCCGAAACGAGATCATTATTAAGGCAGTCACGATTCCTTAATCGTGACCGCGGGCTTTGGAAAGGTCTCCGAAATCGTCTGTTTTCACACGCGAAGGCAGCGCCAAATTTGAAACAGCGACTGGTCAGCTTGATTTTGTTATTCTGGTACACGTCCCAGTTTCGGACTTGTAATGAGAGTTGAAAACATGATTCTGGTATTTTGGGGTCCTAATGTTAACTGGAGTCGCTCCTAATTCGACGGCCTACATATGAAGAGTGGGAGAAAATTGCATTGCAAATGGAATGCTTTTTACATGATTATGTTTTCCATATTGATACAAATCTGGCAGCAGCATGTATGCAACAATCGAGGAACAACCTTTAAGAGCAACATGAGTCGTTTTCGATTTTTCCTCAATTAGCGGAAAGTGTAAAGGTTTGAGTGTATTTAAAATTTTCATTCATGCTCTAAATAGTTCAGAATACGTTTCTCCCATTATTTAAGATTAATTATAGT
>JAXGGA010020028.1:0-18955 GCA_038373865.1 Uloborus plumipes | reverse complement strand
ATTGGCAAAGAGTTCTAATTTCATCGAAGACAGTTGAGCAAAAAAGTAGACGCCTGAGGATAATAATGACAAACTATTTCAAATACTTACGGTACCAATAGCTTTAGGAGCATGGAACAGAGAAGCCACCATGTGGACTATTTCAGCTTCCATAACTCGTATGCCAGGGAAGACGTCTGGATGAAGGGGATTTGTGTAGGAAGTTGCCCCATACACTTCCTTCATCAAATCGTAAAGTTCCTGGTCATTTCCAGAATAAACTGCACCAGAGACATAGCCTTCGTTCCACGCAAAATCTCCAAAGCCAAGATATTGGTTCATCTCTTTTATGATATTTTCCTAGATTAAATAAATGATTTATGATACATGTAATACAATATATATAATGGGCCTTTTATTTGTAGGGATTTTCTAAAATATACCGAGAATTTTTGTAACTTAAATTCCGATTCTTAAGCTTTGGCTGCTCATATTTCATTGCACAGTCACAAATGTTAATATACTAGTAACGCATTTTCCGATCTTAGCCGCGTACTTGCCTCACTTCATACAGTGATGAACTTCCTTTTTTCATAATATTGGTCGCCGTTCTAGCATCCGGAAATGCAACTCGTAATTCTATGCAAATTTATCTTCCTATATAATGTGTTAGCAGGAGCGTTGTGTATCCCTTCTTCGTCACTTTATTTTGTCAACTTAGTTAGCATTTTTGCAGGCCCGTAATTTAGGGGGGCAGGGGGGCAAGGGCATAGCTAGGGGGTGTAGGGGTGCAGGTTCACCCCCTAGATCAGAGTCAATGGGAGGTCACTGTGACCTCCCATTTTATTAATTTTTTTTGACAAACGATTTTGTCCCCTTTCATACTTTTTATTGTAACATGCTGGTGCAGACAAATAAGTTCGTATTTTATTACTCGGTGAAATTTGGAATTTCATTCGGTCATTGAGACATTCATTCATTGAGTTTTCATTCGGTCCCCCCCCCCCCTCGCCTCCTCTCCCACCAATAAATTTTAAGTCCTTGGCGCCACTTATCAGAGAATGCTCTTCCTTCTTTACCTAACACGGATCCTTTTTCCAAACCAAAATTTGTCTTTTAGCTTGAAAACAACTTTTTTTAATCTGAGTATGCGAAGAATACAAATTTTAGGGTAAAATATTGCCGAAAAATGTCAAGAAGCACTATTAATCACTAAATGAGGAAACTTATCCCCATTGAAAGTGACTGAAAGTCCCACTGAATGCACTCTGTTTAATGAGCGTGGACAAAAAAATATTTGCGGAAAAAGAGGGATTTGGAAAATGAAGTACTGAGAAGATTTTCAGCAAATCCAAGAAAAATCTTTTCAATGTAAGACAATTATATAGTCTATTAGTTTTGTTAATTTTTAAGTTCTAGGAAACAAATGTTTATATTTCTTAAATGTTATTTTTTTCGTCATAAATCTTTTTAAATGTTCTAGCATGATGAAAAGTGAATCTATAGTTTTAAGTATTGTTTTGATATAAGCTTTATTGATTAATTTTAACTTCTTTGGTAACTGACGATTTTGCCGAATTTGTGTATTTATTAATTTTGGATGTGCATTTGCTTTTTATTTGTGTACATAATTTATTTTAAGTACTTTAATTCATAAAACATTTAAAGTAAACTGTATCATTTCATTCTAAATAAGGATGATGTTTTTCTTTTTTGTCCATTTCCTTCTTTACGTAAAACACAGGTTTTAAAAACATATCACTCACATTTTTATCTAATTTTCTGTATTACGTTTTGCATTGTGGTAAAATCATCTTATAAAAAACTACTGTTTTGTTCTTTTAGAAATAGTTTATACCCAGTAGCGAGGCGTGACTTCAAGCGTCAGTCATCGCTAACTTTTAGGTCCCCAAAGAAATATACCAGACCATATGTTTCGCTCATGGGTGTTTGTGATAAGAAATTTTTGAAAATTTTGGGCTGCCGTTTCCGAAATTTAATTTTTCAGTTTTCGAAAATTTTATTTCCGTTAAAGCAGGAAATTCTCCTCACACAATAAATGAAGTATACTTTGAAATGATAAAAATCATTCATGTTGTTTTTATGAGTTTTAAAACTAAATAGTAATTAAAAAAATCAACTAACCTTGTAAAAATCTTGGTTCACATATACTTCTTTTTCAATTTGAAAAGTTCAAGCTTGCTGAAATGCAAAGCTCGAACGGCAACGAGCACTACTTTTTATGAAAAACATTTATTATTGAAACTAAAAAGAGAGTAAAAAAACAAAACCACGCACACATATATTCGTTTTTGAAAGTTCGATGAAGTTCCAAAACACAAAAGGTAACAGCGTTTTCCATATGCAAAACTACTGTTGCAAACAATATTGTCTTCGACCCGTCGGCCTCATATTAGCGCCATCGTAAGATAACAATATCTTTCTAACCGCAACCCCTTTTTTTGAAAAATGTGACGCACCGAATTGAAAAAAAAAATAAAAAAGAATGAACGAAACAGGAGAAAAAAATCTCAACCCCTCCCCATCCAACCCCCACGATCCGCCAAAACTGAGAGTTGCCAGTAAAAACAAAATTTCTGTGGGTCATCGCCGATGAGTCTTATTACATCTAAGGGAAGCTGTGAAAGAATCTGATTGGCTGAAATGGCTGACAAGCGAAAAAACTTGCGCGCGCACACACAAAACCGATGCGATATCTGTAGCGATGAGTGAAGGTCACGCCTTATCGTTTACTCAACAGATGGCACCACTAAAATAAAATTATTTGGAATATTAAATGATCCGAAAAAATAATCTGAAAATAAAATTTTAAAAACTTTAATTCTTCCAGTGCAAAACGAGGTTTGCCTTCAGGTCATCGGCGAATCGTTCGATGACTTGAGGCCTCGCTACTGCACCATCCATTGGTTTAAGGTGTGCATGACTGAATAAAGTATAGTTTCTTTGAGTTCATAATTTCTTCCTTTTTTTGCTCAAATAGAATTTCAAGCACTTTTTTCTTTTTCTTTCTTGCTTTTTTCTTTCTGTTTTTATTGAAAAATTTGACTTTTAAGCTAATTTTTTGGAACTTTATATAAACTGCGTTATTACATCTAGTAGTGATTACTTTTCAGAAAATGACAGTAAGCTTGCCTGTTTTTGAGGATAAAATTTTTAATTTACCGAATGAAACTCAGAACTTTACTGAATGATTAAAAAATAAATAAATAAAATACATAAATAAAATGAGGCATCACAAAAATAAATAAATTAATTAAAGAAAAGAAAGAAATAATAAATAAATAAAATAAAGAAGTTCAGCCTTGCAATACTGTCTCACTGTTTTCAAATTTCGTCAGCCAATTTTTATCGGATAGGAGCTTTTTGGGAAGTCACAGTGACCTCCTATAGGGGTGCCAATGCTTGCACCCGCCTAACGTGAGTCCTGGCTACGCCCTTGAAAGGGGGGTCAATTCCCCCCCCCCCTGATTTTGGGAAATCAATGTATTGGCATATAAGTGGGCGTGGCTTTTGCCACTTTTTGCTAAATTTTACATTGTGTATGCACCCTTTGCCTCCCCCCCCTGGAAAACTTTGAAATGATGTCCCTGCACTTTTGTTAGTTGACCAGTTGAGTTGGCTGTTTGCATTTATACTGTTGAATGTGCAACACATAAATTCATATTCTTTATATTCAGCATAACATCCACCACGGAAAATAAAATTAATTAACATACGAATGATTCATTACTGCACAAATAACCCCAATTATACTCTGCACGGGTACTATTCAAATCGAATCTTTGTGGACTTTGAGAAAGATAGTAATTCACCAAATTAAGAAACAACAATATTGTTAAGAGTCCGTTACAAATTGGAACTTTCTTTTAATGATGATGCAATCTTGTGGAAGCGCAGGAACTTTATATGCAAATATATACAATTAAATTGTTAACTATTGCTAAAACATCCATACTAATGTAGCTAATATCATTAAGTCTCATCAAATTAATGGTAAACCAGGTATTTACATCCAAATGCGCTAAAACACCAAGTAAAAACCACAGGGAGAAGGCTTTATAGCAGGCCTAATACAAGCTCTCCAGAAAAATGGCTGACTGTCAAACAAGACTCAGCTGATCTGCTTTGATGCAGCTGCTATTAATGCAAGCAAAAGTTGCATCTACAAATTTCCAGTACATTATCCTATTTTTCATTAAAGAATAGGCTATTAAATTCCATAATAAATACATAGCAGGTAAAGTCAATACACAGGTAAAATTTCAAGAACTATGTTAATTTTGAGCAAAAATCAATGGAATTAATGAAAATTTAGTAAGATTTTCGCAAACTAAGCACCAAAGAACATAAAAATAGAGACTATTTACAAAATTTGTGACAATATTTCGAAACAAATACAAAGAAAGATATATTTTCTTCAAAGTTTCAAGGAGATATTATGGCATTTATACAGTGAAACTTCTCTGGAGCAACCACTCTACTGTAGTTGAAAAAAGTGGTCGTTATTGGAGGTTAGTTACTCTCAGAGGTCATTTCCGAACATATAAAAAGCAATAGCACAGCACCAATAGAAATCACTCATATTCCGCTTACAGCATATTAAGAGCATTATGATAAGAATATTTAATAGGAGAAATTTATTTATTTATTTAACATTTTTAGTTCAAAAAACACTTTTGACATTTTTTATTTAGAAACTAATTCACTTTAAGATATGAGAAGAGATTTGCCTGCTTCAGTGGCTTTGATTTTTCCAAAAAACTTTGTTTCTTGTTCATCTTTTAGCAGCAAAAATAAATTGCTAATATGTTTATCATTAGTACAATCTAAGTATAACCATGAACAGTTTTAGGCCCCATGCAAAGCCTATTTATTTTTCAACAGCTCAGATGCTGGCCACTTTGTCTAGTGGTTAGAGAAGGCTGACCGGGATGGGGAGGTCCTGGGTTTGAATCCCGCTCGGACATGGATGTACTTTCTCTTTTTTCTGTCCTAGTCCCTTCTTTGTGAGAATGCGATGTTGTGCTGCACATGGTTGACTATCCTATAAACAAACGGGTCCTTATGGCATGTTTGTTCTATGGAAAACAGACTTCACACCAAATTACAATCCAGTTGGAAAAGTGAAGCATCACACCCCAAATTTCAGAGTAACTGGCACAAGGAAAAAACAGCTCAAATGAGCCAAAAATGGATTTGAACCACTAGTATGACCTAGAAATGTCCAACTTCTACACTTAAGCTGCTGTCCTTATCAACCTCCCAGGATGATGCACGCATGCCGTTTTTTTCCACTTTTTGTATGGGAGATATCACTAAAAATCATTATTTAATGCTGTTGAATTCCAAGCTAATTTCTATTAAGAAAACTTATTTCAATAGGGTTGGAAATGAATGAAAAAGTCAGCTGCAAGAGCAGTTATGTGAACAATTTCAAAAGGGCTGTTAATCTTTAGCAATGTTTGATTGGCAGATGAGAACCAACCTAATTTATCCCACATTTATCAATTTATTCTTTTGTCGTGAAGGTTAAGCCTTTTGAGTTTGGTGCATTTTACAGACTTAAGATGAAATTGGAAATGCACAACACTTTACAAATAAATGGTACATATTTAACTTTCTTTGTGCAGAAACTAAACATGAGAATATAAACATTGTGACTTACAGAACTGTAAAATGTATTGAACACATCTGTATAAGAATAACAATAACTCCTTGATTAATGTGAATAACTTTGTACTTCTTGATGTGAAAAAAAGTTACAGTGAAAGCAATATATTTGACACTTTTTAAGACACAATGTTGTTTTCTATAGTTAATTTTATATCAGCATTTAGATTGAAAACTGTAATATCATACTTTAGACCATTTCTTTTCTGGCATGTTTTTAATAAAAACTTTATTCTCCAATCCTTTCTGCAGATTATTTTCAATCTCTTTAGAAGAACTATCAATTTTTTTCTGGATTGACTGCTTGATAAAAGGTAAACTCCTTAAAAAGTGCCAAAAACGATACATTCCATCTTCTGTAAAACAAAAGTTTTAAAATGAGTAATTTAAAAATAACTCATAAACAACTGAAACTAAAACATTTTTTATACATTTAGTTTCTGATGACAGTTAAAATAATACATAAATAAAGGAGGTTATTTCCTTTTATTTAGTACAGCTGTCTCAAAGCAGTTTTTGCTAGCGAGAGGGAAGATGAAGGAGTGGCGTGTAATAATATTTTTTAAATATTCAGTTCTAACTTTATAGCAATCAGGTACAAAAAAACTTTGTTTTCAGGGTTTGTACACTATTTGTGAAATAAAAGTCAAGCACTTTCAAGTATTTTCAAGGATGCTTTGAGTCAAAAGTTCAGGATCTGGTATCAATGAAATAAATGGAACCAAATTGAACATCTGTTACATTACAAGTTAGAAAGATGTATTAAAAAATATTTAATTTAGTTTTTTAACAATAAATAAATTAACTTCATTATCAATACAATAAAATAATATTTTATTTCAAGTTTAATATTTTGTGACTTAAGGGAAATCCACCGTTATGGACTTAACAATCAAACTTTAAATACACATAACTACAATTTGGTTTAATAAAAGTACACGAATTTTTTTTCTCTTGTATAATTAAATGATTTTTGAGTCATTTAGAATCCAAATTCTGTTTAGTTCACTTTTTATGAAAAAGCATTTATTTTTAAAAAGTATGAGTTAAAAACTCCTTTACCAATGGATCAAAGCCAATTGATAAAGAACCATTGGATTTCAACATAAAGAGAATTATTAAATTAATAGAAATGAGATTGGGAATTATAATACAAATGCGTCGACCAGCAGCAGGCTCTGGGCCCAACTGGGCTGGTCCTAGTCAAATTAAAGACCCCAATGAAGATCAATGGCCCTCTTAAAGCTATCTACTCCATTGCTCCTTACCGCCTCTTCCGGTAAACTGTTCCAAGTTCCCACTACCCTGCTAAAGTAGTAATTTTTTCGAATTTCCAGGTTAGCCTGAGGTTTAAACAGCTTAAAACAATGACCCCTTGTCCTGCTTTCCGTGCAAAAATCCAACTCTGCTACATCATTCATTTTAATAAATTTAAATAACTGAATCATATCCCCTCTGGTTCTCCTTTGCTCAAGACTATACATATTAAGCATTCTAAGTCTGGAATCATAGTCTAGATTAGAAAATCTGTTTACTAACCTTGTAGCCCTTCTTTGTACCCCTTCTAATACATTAATATCTTTCTTCAGATAAGGAGACCAAAACTGAACAGCATACTCCAAATGAGGTCTTACCAAACTTCTATATAGAGTAGAGGCAGAAGAACCTTTTTAGATTTGTTTGAAATAGATCTATTAATAAACCCAAGCATCCTATTGGTTTTGTTACTAGCTATGCTGCACTGTTGGATGAACTTGAAGTCCTGATATATTAAGACACCTAGATCCATAACATTATCTGCCTTACTAATGACTGAACCCTGTAAATAATAGCTTGTATGCTTATTTGCATGACCTAAATGCAGCACTTGACATTTCCCAACATTAACTGCCATACCCCACTTGTCTGCCCATTTAGTAATATGATCCAAATCCTGTTGCAGCTTATTTACTTGTTCGTCGTTTTCTACAACCCCCATAATTTTTACATCATCAGCAAAACAATTCATGTTTCCAGAAACATTTTCATGAATATCATTCATAAAAATAATAAACAAAAGGGGACCTAAAACTGATCCTTGGGGAACCCCACTTAAAACCTCACTCCATTTAGAATAGTTACCCCTAACAACTACTCTTTGTTTCCTTCCTGTTAGCCAATTTCTAACCCAAACTAGAATTTTACCTCCTATTCCTATATCAGCTAATTTACTGAGTAGTGCTACATGATGCACCTTGTCGAAAGCTTTTTGAAAATCTATGTAAACAACATCTACACACTTTTTGTTATCTAAAGCCATGGTAACCTTGTTGTAGAAATGTAATAAATTAGTAGCACACGATTTACCTTTTCTGAAACCATACTGCAAACTAGTCAACAGCTCATTATTTTCTAAGAAATTCATAATCTTAATTTTGATCAATGTTTCAGAAATTTTACAAACCACTGAAGTTAGACTCACAGGCCTATAATTTCCCGCATTGCCTTTCTAGATCTTTTCTGATAAGAATACTTACTCTGAAAAAATACTTTAATATAGCTCCCAAGGTAATAATCGAGGGGAATTTTACATTTAAATATAAGATTTTAAATTAACTAATAAAAAGCATACAATTTGTTTTATATTAAATAACAACAATCATCATATTTGTAGAGCCATCCACATACTTGCCACAAGCAATGGTAGCTAGTATAGAGTGGTCAACTGCCTCCTCACCTTTAAAATGAAATTTTCTTTCCCTTCCACTTTTCTAAGTATTAACAATAAATTTATTTAAATTAACAATAAATCAAAACATGATTTTGTTAATCCGCTCACGTGTTTATAAAAAGAAGATTAGTGTGCTTTTTATATTTTTCTCAAGTTATTATTGCACAAAAATTAAAATGGAACTTAAATTCTGAAACAGGAAGCTTGAGGCTGTCCATCCTGATTTTTGACAGTTTGTTTTGAATTTTTTAGAGAAAGTGATTTAATTAATTATGATGCCAAAGTACAAAAGTATATCCAAATTTTAAAAGAGAAAAGTCAGCTTTAAGGGGTACTTTAGGGTTAAGGGTCCACTTGCCCTTAGATTCCATTATATTACACTAAATAAATGCAGCAAACATTGAACCATTTACTGGCATAGCTGTGAAATTTTTGAGCACTTTCTATCAACTGTAAATAGCATCTATGTATATGGGTCATTCCAGCGAAAATGGTACAAATCATGTCCGAGACTTTAGAATTTTTTAAAATCAATTTTAATAACTGCCACCCATTAAGTGTATTTTTTATTGGTTCTCCATTTAATTTTGTGCCATCAAGTATCAATTGATTAGGTATAATCCATTTAGAAAGGACACAAAAAAAAATATCTTTGTCAGAAGAAAGAGAAAATGACGTGTCCCAGCTTCAAATTGCTAGAATTTTAAATGTGATTTAAAATTAAAATGAAATGTAACAACAAAATAAATTACACTGCACTGCACAAAAGATGCTTCTGACACCATTTCTGCAGATTATTACTCAAATGAAAAAAATATTCCCCAAAAAGCACTATTATTTGTCCATGTCCCTAGATTTTCTATGTTTCGAATTGTCCACTCTGTTACAAGCCTTTTGGAAATGAAATAAACAATTGCATTCAATCTGATATATATTTTTTAAAAATATAGGTAGTATAACTGCCGTGATTAGCTTGCTACATTGAATTATGTAGTCAACAACCAGGGTGAGCCTAATTCTTTTTTTATGGTGATTAATTTGAACTGTTGGATGTCCACTCTGTTACAGTCGATTTCATGATGAAAAAATAGATTTTTTCTTGAAATTGCAGACAGATTTACAGTTTTAGGCTGTTTATTCCACTTTATGCTTGTTCTGTGATTCTAACTTTTCTTTGTGATTATAAAGATATTTTTAAAGGCTTATTTGTCCATGTCCACTCTGCTACACAAAGTGATAAAAATATCTAAAGTCCTGTCATAAATGAGCCATGTACTAGCCATTTACACTTCATTAAACACACATAAATGGAAACTCAACAAAAAAAAAAATATGATTAGTTGGTGGAAATGATTTAAATTGATAATCTTAAGTAAAGAGTTTCAGACATGATTTGTACCATTTTCGCTGGAATGAGCCATATATATCAGGACTGGCAAATTTCTGCCACTTTTAAGGCAGAAATTCAAAAAAAAAAAAAAAAATGGCCTTAAAATAATTAGACACACAATAGAGAAGATGTAGAAAAAATTATTAGTGTTAACCAGAGTACAAGTCATTTATAAAATTATCACCATTTAAAATCAAATGTTATATTTTTTGCACTCTGCAGTAGTCTATTACAATACATAAGTTTAGATGTGGTTTCAAAACCTAAACAATTTCTCAATTTATTGTACACCAGTAATAAATTTGCAAAGATTCTCTCAAGCCCAGCCCAGCAGATCTAGTTGGTATTGTGGTCAAAGAACAAGCAAGAAACTATTTGATAGTAGCTTCATTCAGTTACGTGACAAGTTTTTGAATTTCAGAGTTAAGCTAAGATAAAGTATTTATTTAATGGGTATTTGATATTCTACAGGGTGCCCCACAAATAACTGAAAAAAAAAATATATTACTGTTATACAAATTTTTCTATGATGATAAAATAAATGTTTAATGAAAGTAACATCATTGTTAATCAATGTTTAAGTAATGGTTTCCCTATCTCGTGCTTTTAACTGTAACCACAGATGGCAATCTTTTTAGAAAGGCTTCTGCAGCGGCATGCACCTATACAGAGGCACTCTTTCACGGGCATATTTTATTAATTTTTTTATTCGTATACTTCGCTTTTTCCACCACTATGCCTACACTACCTGTTTCTTTAAACAATTTTAAAGTTCTTTCAAGTAATCTTTTTGACACATTTAAATGCTTCAATTTTTTTTAAATCACAATTCCGCTTACCTTTTATGCAATTCGAGAATTAAACGGCGTTTAGCATCCATCTTGATAATGCAAAGAATAAAACGGATTTTAATTCAATTAATCGTCTGCTTTATTGCTCATAGAATTAAACTAAAATTATTAAGTGTAGCCAACAGTAAAAAACATCTTGAATGTAAATTATGCACAAATAAATTTTGCCGTCAGTTATTTCTGGACACCCTGTATGCATTACATTTGCTGTTAACAAATATATTTACAAACAACAAACTGAAAATTTTGTTTGTTTCAAGATTACAAGGTTAAAATTTGTAATGTGTAAAACGTCAATGATGATCAATTTTATTTTTCCTCAAAAATTTCAATCTTGACTTTTACATTAAATAATTGAATATTAATTACTGTATCAAGTTTTTTTCAATGATGAAATGTAAGTTATATTTTTACTTCAGTTGATAAAATTGTGTAATTATTAAAGTTGTTAAGATGCTTTTTTAGTTTCTGCCCATTTTTGCCGGTTATAAGCAGTTTCTGTCGGCAACAAGCCAACCCTGATATATATAAAAAAGCTGTCTCAAAACTATTGGTTTAAAACAAAATTTTAAAATGTTGCCCTTGAAATTTTCAGTGTAAAACAAATAGAAAAAATATTTCAATAAAATTAAAAAACAAATACAGAATGCAAAATTTAGTCATACAGTCAAACACTATGTACATGAATTCAGAACTACATTGCAAAATTTGCAATAATACGAGAATAAGATCTATAAACATGTTAAATTTCATTATAAAATTCTCACCTTGAATGCTTTGAATACATGATGTCAAGTAAAATATTGTAAGCATAGCAATTACTGTATAAAAAATAATTTCCCAGGGCTCACGACCCGTAAAGCAGACCATTGATGTTACCCCTCAGAAGTAATAGCAACTCGTACGCTGTTCCATTAACATCCATCTGTTCAAAAAGATATATCCTCTCTTATTAGTTGATCAGTACGAAGGACATCAATACAAAATAGGATTTTAAATACAGTATGCAGTAGAACCAGTGTTAGAAATAAGTGGTCCTTAGTTGCATTTTGCAACCAAAAATTTAGATTCGACCCCCAGATTTAAAGATTTAGGCGTCTAGTTTGAAGCCTAAATTTTTAAGTAACATCAAAGATTTTCCTTCTCAATTCATCATGATTGAGGCTCAGGACTAACTCAAAGAACAAATTTAGGGAAGTAACTTTGAAATAGAATTAATTTCGTTTTGAGAGATAATTTTCTTTTTTCCGTTTTGAGCAATGACAAAATGCTATATTTATTTTCATTTTGGACCGCAGATATTGTGCAGTCCCCTTTTTCAGATCGGTTCCGGAGGTGGATCACCAGAATGGACCTCCTGGGAAGTCCACCGGCCTTTGCTCCTTGAGGTGCTGGAGCCTATCTCCTTCACACAGAAACACACCAATTACAATTCCCCATTACGAAAAACATAACATGAATTCAAGATGTCAAAACTCAAATTGATTTTTCTTTTCTTTATTTCTTACCAATAAAAGAATACGATTAAAATTTTCAATTGTCACCTGTATTTGCGCCATATTTGGTGGCATATAGTTGATTAAGACTCCAAACCACCAGAAGCAGGTTGGTGATTGAACCGCCACAGGCAACGGACAGAGGTTGACGAGCAAGGGAGCAGGGGGTGGAGCGCTCCAGTGTCTCAAAAAAAAGTGTCAGCACAGGTTTTGAAATCATTGTTTGACAGGAAATAATGATAGTGTTGCATAAAATGTTGTTTATTTATTTATTTTTTAATATGATAGCGCAAATGTCTTGCATTTGTAGGTATTTGTTAAATATTCTTATACAATCAGATATACATTGATTTAGTTCATTAAAAGTAACATCTAGGTTTTTCAATTTAATGCTTAAAAACTCATACTGGGTGTCATCATGAGGCCTAGCTTTCAATTCTCATTTCTAACACTGAGTAGAACACGATTAATCTTAAACTTGCTGCTCCCTTCCGACAAAAAAGAGGCAGAGTACTTCCAGATTAAAGGGTACTTCAATTCAGTTAAAAATGCAATTTTTTAGAATTTTTTAAAGAAAAACAGTGTTTTTTTAACCTTTTTATACGCAATATACATACAAAACCCAGGTATATTTCAATTTATATTTTTTTTTATAAATAAAAATACTTTGAAGTTTAAACAAATTTGCTAACATAAAAAAAATTAGATTCATATTCTAATCAACCTCTAGTAGATAAGGGGAAAATGAGGTTGTTATGTTTCAGGGCAAGGTTTGTTAGAAAGTTTACGAATCCAAAAAAGTTTTGCTTTTATGTTGATGGTTTTCTTCGAATTTCAAAGGGGCATAGCATGTACATTAAAAAAAAAAACAAAAAAGAGGACAGGGCACATCAAATGTTTACTTAAAAAAGGGCAAGCAGAGCACATTCCTAAAAATGCCAAGGAGAAACACTATATACTAAAAATGTGTCCAAATCAATAAAAGTACGGATTTAAGAAAATAACCCTCTAAATTGAATCATTGTACACTGAAAAGAGTAAAACATTTGAACTCAAAAGAATGAAACTTAAAATTGCACAGGGCAAAAGTGAAAATACATAACAACAAATGAAAATAAGCCCTAAAAAATTTATTATCACCTTCTATTAATGTGGTATAAATTGCTGCCCCGGTGTCCAGAATAAACAGAAACTGGTTTAATAGGGTTTGCATTAATGAGGATTTACTTTTTGCATACTAGTGTCTAAACTCTAAAATAAGGTTTGAAATTACAATTAATTATGAGGATATATTCCCCTTGGATGATATTCTGCATTAAAAAAAAACCATCATAAAAAGGTACATATAAATAACTTCTACTACATAATACAACTTTTAAAACAACAGTTAAGATAATTCCGCAGGATTGTGTGGGATCCAGCGGGATTGACTCCACCCAATCTCGAAATCCTACGGGGTTGAAATCCCTAACTGAAATTAACAAACCTTGAGTATGTGTAAAGTAGAATATTTTGCATGTTTTATATATTGTATCTTTCTTAGTCTTATTTTATTAACTATGTCAATTATTTAGTGATACCCATCCCTCCTCCCCTCTTGCGTTTGAAAAATAATATGTTTCGAAAGCCCTGTTCTCAACAAATAACTTAAATGGCTAACATAGTTTACACGAAAATATCTAGCTTATGATATTAGTTTAATCCATATAATTCTCAGTCTGATCAGTGAGCACATTCACAATGACTCAATGAAGAAATAAATTGTCGCAAATATCATTAAACAAGTTAAAAAATCATACAGAAGATTCAGATATAAGATTATATTTAAAAGGCAAAATAATAATAAAACCTAATAATTATTACAATAATAAACCTCTTAAGTTTTAATTTAGCTGAAATACAATGTAAACTTTAAAATATGAATAAAAATTATACATAGGTTTAAATCAAAACATTTACCTTGCAATGGAAAATATATACTAATTTAATCCTATTTTAATGCCTTTAGATTCATGCACGATTTCCAAAAATTTAAGATCAAAATCAAATTAGTTAAGAGTGATGACAAACATTTAGTTTTTTAAAAATCACTGATTGGTTCAGATATGACTTCGATCAGATAATGGTTATGTAAGACATGGCCTTGTTATACTTGAATGTGTTGTTGGTTTCAGAAAAAGATAACGAAGAAAAGGCCAGAAATTGGCAAATAACAAGTTAAACTTGGAAACAATTGATAAAACACTACAGACTGATGCACTGTGATTTCGATGGGAATAGTATTTCACAAAACTTTATCACAAAATAACGTATTTTCGTTCCAATCAGGAACAAAAGCTACCCTAAAATTTTTGTTTACGGTACAAATGACAGATCAGAGAAATATAGTTGCGTGGTTTCTCCTCTTCTCTCTCTATCGATTTTTCCACGTTTTAACTTTCACGCGTAGCCTGCGTGGCCACGTGGTGTGGTGACCCCCCTCCCCTCTTTTTTCTTCTATTTTCTAATTCGCCTGAAAAACAAAGTCTTCAGAATTTTACTCCCCAGAAGCGCTCTTCCTTGCACGAACCATTTTCTGAAAAAAGGTCTCCCCCCCCCCCTTTTTTAACCTCATTCGCCGGGTGGTTTCTTTTTCAAATTGGCAATCTGCCAGCGACACACGTCCACCAGCCTCCACTCTTCCACCATGCAGGAGAGGGTAGAGCGCACTGGGATTGCTGGCGCCATCTGTTGAGTTTGCCGGGTGACCAATGTGTGGCGCACGGATGTGTGGCCTCGGCGGGTTTTGAACAGCTGACGATCGTGATAAAACACGTTAAGGATCGGGAGCAAATTTGGGTTATGTGCTCTCGGCCACACATAGTTGTTGCAATTCATCATTGCGAAAAACATAATTTGAATTCCAGATGTCAAAACTCAATTTTTTTTCCCCAGTTTCAACAGTTGAGAGGCATTTTTTAAACTCGTTGGAGAAAGGAGCAATGCATTAAACGCTAATGTTATTCAGGATGTTAATGTTTAGAGATAGGTAGGGGAGAGTGGTAATGAATGGGCCATGGTGATGAATGGGCCACTAAGGCAGGGATTCAAGTGAAACAGCACTGCGATCGCTTCGAATTCCAATCGCTACTGGAAATGAATTACATTATCATCAACTTAACTTGGCATGACGTCACTACGGGTGGAGCCAATAAGAGCTCTCAAGCACTCAGCGATCTCCTCTTATTCGCCAAGTAGACTGTGACGTTTTATCTTGCTCGTTTTTCATAGGCAAACGTCACGCTGACGTCACGATGTTTTTATCAAGAAATGTTCTAATGTAATTCATTTCCTGTAGCGATTGTAATTTGCGATGGCCTGTTTCACTTGAATCCCTGCCTAACAAAATATGAAAAAGTATTTGCATGAATTTTTTTTTTGATGCCACCAATAAATGTAGTTATTTGTTCTACTAAACTCATTCAATTTTCATTCGTTTGCGCTGAGCCATTTTCAAACTAGAGTGGCATGGTCAAGAATCTGACTGAAAAGTAAGTTTTTCCCTTTTTAGTAAAACATTTCCTAGCTAAAAATGTACCAAGTATTTCACTGCATACATATGCATAAGCTAATCTTTCCATATCGATAAACTAATTTTAAGATGTATTTTGATATTATCTAAATTCAATGTACTCAAAAAACCTAAATCTATTCCAAAAGTATAGATGGGGTTGAATGGGCCACTATGTCATGGTAATGAATGGGCCACCTAAATATTGTTTTTCTTCTTTTTCTTTGGATTTTCGCATTAATATGAAACACAACTGACTGTCATAGATAGATTAAGATTACTGTCGTCAAAATAGGTTTGTAGTAACTTCTAAATATAATTTGCAGATCTATATTATATTCCTATAGTACAATAGACCTCTGGTCGCAGTGCGTGGCTTGAAAAAGCCCCCCTCTCTCCTTCATATTATATTCCTCACAGTACAATTTCATTTTCTTTCTTGGTAACTTAAGTTAGATATTTCTTATTCCCGATGTCTAGTAAATTTTTAAAAAAAATTTGAATTTTGACAAGTTTGAAAATGAAGATGAAATTTTTGAAAGTGATTTTTAATATTATTTTTGAAATATATAAATTTTGTTAAATCATAGTGTATACTATCTGTTATTTTTTTATATATATTTGATGTTATTTATTTCTTACAATCTCATTATTTAGTCATTTTTCTGCTACAATTGGTATGCATCAGTTTTATTTTAATTGCATCAGTTTTGATGTTCATATAATTCTAAATCAGTATGATTTTGTATCATCATGTCAAGTGCCACATTTATTTTGCCATATTGAGCAAATAAAAGATTAAATCCACATGTTTTCATTGAATTCCTTTAGTGGCCCATTCATTACCTCCGATGGCCCATTCAACCCCATAGGTGGGGTTGAATGGGCCAAATTTCAAAATTTTTATTTTCTATTATAATTCATTATAGACAGGTGCTAATCCAACTTTTATGACTTTTTAAAATAGCCAGATAAGTAAAGTAACTAAAACACCAATTTGGAGTTAAAACAAAGTGTTAGAAAAACTTACAAAAATTCAAAACCAAAAAGTGGCCCATTCATTACCACTCTCCCCTATAAAGTTGAAAATCATGAATATATGCGCAACTAAAAGAGAGACTTTTGGGGTAAACTGTAAATGATGCGACTCGTATGCAACGTGCGACATTCACAAGTTTTTTTTTTTTTTTGCTTTTTCAATTTTATTATTATTTATTTATTTATTTATTTTCTTTTCTTTTTGTTTTTTGAGCAATGGCAAATTGCTGCGTGATTTCTTTTTGAACCTCATTTGCCGGGTGGCTACTTTTACAGATTGGCAATCTGCCAACGTTGCGCATCCACCAGCCTCTGTTCTTCCATCATGCAGGAGATGGTGGCTCGAAATGGCAATGGCGGTGGATGGCACTATCTGTTGAGTTACTGGATAACCAATATGTGGCGTACGGATGTCTGACACTCTCGGGGTTTGAACCGCTGACGATCTTGATGGTAACCCAGCACTTTATCTACTACGTCAAAAGGACGTTAAAGATCGGAAGCAAGGTTGGTTTATTTGCTGCCACACATACGCCGCATACTTATCGCACTTTGTCATTGCGAAAAACATAATTTAAAATCAAGGTGTCAAAAAATTTTTATTTGATTTTTTTACAACGCGAATTTTTTTCTGCCATAGGTACCACAGGAGTGAGTGCTATACTCTGATTTTACATCAAAAAAAATCTTTAAAACATCTTTTTGAAAAACAAAATAGACTAAAAAGATCGTTCTTGATATTTTTTGAAATATGTATTAGAGGGGGGAGGGGGAACCCTCCCAAGTCTCCCTTTTTACTACATCGGTGTGCATGATTTTCAACTTTGAGCCTCTTGCTCTTCAAAATATTAGCTGTTAATATAATGCTTCTTTCCCAGGGCCGGATTAAAGATTTGGAGGCTCATAGGCATTTGAAATGAGGGGCCCCTTCACACCATATGGATTTAATAAATGAGATTTTAAATAACATATACATTGTGCAAATACATTTTTATCATTTAAAATTGTTAATATGGAATACATAACCAATCAAAATGATTGATTATACAGGTATAAATAGTGTTAATGGTGAGCAAGGATTAATTTGCATAGGGAGTAAAACTTTTGCACTTACGAAATTTAATATATTATAAGCGATATTCATGCTATTCACGGGATAGAAAGAGTTGTGGATACTTTTGGGCTCTTGCACCTCTTTTGGTAGAAATTATGCCCTGATGAGTAGAAAGAAGTTTGATGGAAGTATGAACGTTTACTTAAGTTCTATTCGCGTATTGCATCGAAAAATGTTCTTAACGTTTAGCTCAGTGCCATCTAAAGTTAAAAAAGGATATCTTCAGGATTTCTCGGGCCCCTTAAAAACCCCGGGGCCCATAGGCAACTGCCTACCTTGCCTATTTAGTAATCCGGCCCTGTTCTTTCCTCTCCAAATGTGTGTGTGAAAATAATAGCTCTAAAATTAAAGAAAATTGAAAAAAGAACAAGAAGAGCTTTCTCAAAAGTTTGCCCGTACAGGGAGAAAAAGGTGTCGGATTCAGGAGGTCGTTTTGCATACAACAAACAGCCGGACGTGTCAGAAGCATTTGAGGGTTTTTTTTTTCTTTTTCTTTTTGTTACACATTGTTATTTTTTCAGCGTTATGCGTGTTTTGGATTGTTATAGACTGTTCTGATATCGAAATTCTTGTAAAGCTTAACGACGGAGAGATGGCACGTGACTTTATGGTGGAAACGGACCTCTTCATTTTAAAATAGGATGAACGAGAAAATTAATTTTGTTTACTTACTTCGTCCATCATAGTTTTTATTGCACGCGCGAATTTTCTGATGATTCTATTATTAAATGTAGCAGTCCATTTCTGCTTCAAGGCCATCAATGGCACACATACGGGGGAGCTAAGGGGCTTGAGCCCCTCCTAGAAGCATCAAGATGAACTCCCTTGATTGAACCAAACTCCTTTAAATGCGTGTTTTGGACTTAAGTTTTGGAAATTTGCCAAGCCATAGCCCCCAACCCCCTTTTTAATTAACCATAAACGACTGCAGTTTTTACTTTCTTCTATATCTAATATATAGAAGAAAGTATTGGTTTCGTGAAAATTTTCGAATGTCGAATTTTGACGGATTTGCACGTTTTGAGGTGCGCTAAGTCCATTTCGATCATTTTTGGAAAATGTCTGTCTGTGTGTCTGTGTGTCTGTCTGTCTGTCTGTGTGTGAGTCTGTATGTGTGTGACCAGTTTTTGTAGCCG
>JAXGGA010020027.1:0-18956 GCA_038373865.1 Uloborus plumipes | reverse complement strand
GACCTCAGAAAGAAAAATTAAACTTTTCTAAATAGCTTTTTTAAAGAGCTTTCAGATGATATATTTGAGTTTTGCAATATATCAATCTATGATGGAGTTTTAAGCAGTTAAACGAACGTATTTACCTGTAAAAGCGGCCATTTTGATGACGTCATCATAGAATGACCTTGACCTCCGATCAAGTGTCTCCCGGCGTTTTTTTGTCCTCCTATGTGAATATAAGCCCCACATAAAATTTCAGACTGGTATCCGGAAGTGAAATATTTTTGCACTAACTCCACGGACTAAAAGCGAATTTAGTGCAGATTAGAGAAATTAAAATTTGTTTCTTAGTTCTCTGTTTGTAACTTATTCATTTATGGGTGAAGAAAAAAATATTTATATTTTTTTCTGAATGAATAGTACTAAAAGCAAAAAAGTACTAATTTCCAGGAGGGGGGGGGGCCCTCGAGCCCCCTTGCCTTCCTCTTATGGGCGCCCATGCTGCACAGGACTCACCAGCACAATATACAAGGACTGCATCATCACTGCTAACAAGTTTAATATTACTTTGCTTTCACTTTAAGTTATAGAATAGGGGAGGGGGAGGCTCCAAAATATTGTGAGCCTCAATTTTAGTTAGTAGGGCTATTGCTAAAAGACATAAAATCGGGAGAATGATTTAAAATTTCATACCAAATGATCTTTAAAATTTTTTTATTATATTTCTAAGTTAAAATTTTTTCTCAAAAGATGCAATTTTAAATATCAACAAGTTTTTAAGACAAAAAAAAAATGCATGTGTTAATAGACACCCGTAACTCTGATATCGTCTCAGAGCGGAATTCAGGTGAAACGCTGCATCTGCAAAAGTGCGTTACACACGCGCAAAAGCGCCAATTCAGTGCTTTTGCGCAAACAACGTTTCACAAGAAAAGAAGAAAAACCCGAAAATTTGAGTGTGCAACGCACTTTTGCAGATACGCCGTCACCTGAATTCCCTGAATTCCACCCTCAGTGACGGTTTTATACTCGTCGTGACGTCATACGTATGAAGCCCATCAATCGTTTAAAAGCAGACTCAGTTTTTGCTCCGTCAAATCTTATACTCCTATGAGCGAATTTTATTTCGTAAACAGCTCAACTTTGCAATCACCATCATAAACAAGTTGCGCGCTTCGCTGTGTCAGTCATTTACCGGTCTGCTTCAGGTATCTTTGTTTTAAATACTTTTAGAAATTGGATTTTTGAATCATATTTAATTAGTACTTGTCGTATTTTCAGCCCATAAATGTTTCCTTGGAATTTTTTTTCTTTTTTTGCTCTTTTTGCTTCGAGGATTCCTTTGCCGGACTTTTGTCGGATGTCTGTGCATCCATAAGCTCACATTTTTTTTTTTTTTGCATTGAAAAAGGCGTTCCTTGTAACGCCGAAATACGTGTCTGCAGTATCCCTGCTTATTTGTGCCTTCTTAACGTTTTAATTTTCTTTGCATTCCTTTGCCTAATACGAAAGGAAGAAAGAAAAAAAGCGTTATGTGAGAGATTTACTCATGGTACTTATGAGCATTTCAACTGTAAAAAACATATAGGGTAGATGCTCCAGTTATGGCCACTGCACCGGTTATGGCCACTTCCTGTCAATTTCTCAAATATTTAACTTTTTATATTTATGTAACCAATCAGGTACAATTTTATTGCAAAAACAAACCCTTCTTTATTATTTGCAACCCCATTTGTTCGTTTTTTTAGAACATGTGACTTTCAAGAAAAATAAATATTTTAGAATGTGTTTTTTGCTCATAGCTGTTAAGATTTTTGTTAAGGAACAAGGATTTTCTACTCCTTTAAAATCTGACTTGAAGAAACAGAAATTGTTCTAAAAACTGATTGACATTTGCTTGTATGAGCTAAGCTTTTGTTCTATTTTGATTTTACATTAAAAATAGTTTTTTTTAATATTTAATAGAGGGTGGCCATAACTGGAGCACGAAATCTATTACATGTACCAGTTATGGCCACATAGTTCATCATTTAAATTGTTTGCAAATAAAATAACTTGAAGTATGGGTGACTCTCCAAATTACTAACAATATCATGTGTCCAAAAGATAACACAAAAATCATTTGACTTACAAAGTTTTTTTATTTGTCACAAATACTTTTTCCGATGTTATCCGACTCAAATTAAAGTAATCCTTCATTTATTTTTTCCTAGAATAATTCTACCTATACTGTGTAATTGAGTTAAGAGGTTAGAAGAGAAAAATAACGTTCTTGACCTTAAATATAATTCTGGGCCTAGCCAGCAGGCCTTCAATGATAAAAATATCACTATCCTGCCAAAAAAAAGGGCAACTCTCTCCTGGCTTTATTTTTAAAGCGCTGCTAATCCAGTGGAATAGAAGGATTTATTTCCAAAACATTAGTTTGAAAATAAAGATCATGATTTTAAAAAAAGCTAAAATTGGCAGAGGATAAATTAAAAAAATGCAGCAGACTTGCACGTTTTTAACTCTAATGTGAATCATAGTCTAACATGAATAGACGTAAATTATTCCTGATATAAACAATTCTCTTTTATGGCCTGGTGATCAACCTGTTGCAGCTGGGGGAAAAAAAGAAGCTTTTAAGTGTGCTTTTACCTAGTGTAATTACCTTTGATCAAGGCAAAATATTCTTAGAAATAAAAAAGAAAAAAAAAAACTGCACAAAATAAAACATCTGAGAAGGCCCCTTACTTACAAGTGACTTAAAAAAATAACATTTAGTTTTATCCTATAGTTGACTTAAAAATAATATATTTACATACAAATAATACATTACATTACATTATAGTACTTAAATTTTTTCTTGAGTTTCTAAACATATTTTTAAAGAAATTATATTGATGTGGCCATAACTGGTACATGAATGTGGCCATAACTGGTGCAGAGGTGGCCATAACTGGTACAAATTGGGAAAAAATGTTTGGCAATTTTTAACTCAAAATCTAAAATGTTCTATCCCAATATTTTAACATGGTTACATAGCCAAGTAAATGTACTAAATAATGATATTTACATGAATAAATACACTGCAGTTAGTCATTTACTATAAATTTTCTTTTCCAAACTTTCTCTAAAAGTGGCCATAACTGGAGCATCTACCCTATCAAGGCTTATTTACGAGATCATGGATCATTTTGTACAAAGATAGATATTTGTTGAAAAATAAAATCACATCTTTATTTTGAATCTGAACATTTGTGGATGATTAATATTTAAGATTTTGATTAAAATGGTTTTTCCTTTCTCTGGATATAATGTCCCTTTTTAATTAGTTTATTTTCCTAGAAATGTTCAATATGTTAACATGTTTAGTGTATTTGCTTATTTGTTTTTTCTATCGCAGTATTCTCCCGTTTGTCATCACTTTTTTAAGCATATCGCTCTTTCCCGTTGTTTTGGTTTTAAAAAGCTTTGACCACTGATTTTTAAAATTAACCTAGTCAATTAACTTTCAGTTGAGCATCACTGATTCATATCATCTTTCAGTTATGCATTTTTAAAATCTTCCCACTGCTTTTTATTTTTTATTCAATTCTTTTTTAATTTTTTTCTTTCAAAAATAGTCTGGTGGCGAGCTGGGGAAAAAATACTACCAAGGTGGAAAAAGAATATAGTGAGAAAGAAAGGAATGCGAAATACTTGTTTCTTTGTGTTGTGTTAAATGCAAGTGTGAATCCTACACATCATATTGTAATTAAGCTGTCAATCAAGCATTATCAATTTAATTTTTAGGCTTAAACTAATTGCATTTCCCAAATTGGACCTTAAAGCTGTGCCTTTTAGAAATGATGTATCTAGGAATCAAAATGTTTTGAATTAATTTTAAGTGTTTGTGGAGAAAGGACGCTAGGGAATGAGTCCTGTAGCCAGATAATATAGATGATTGTATGTTGAATTTATAATGAGAATTTAAAATAGAGTTAGGAATGATGTAATACTTTTCGCGTTTCATAGTCCCAACAAGTGTACCAAGTGTTGTGATCAGGGTTGGCAAGTTTTTGGCAGTCGGAGGTTTTATCCAGTTTTAACCGTGGTTTTTACCGTCATGTCAAAAACCCCTTTTTGACATGGTTTTTGACATAAGTGTCAAAAACCTAAATTTCTGTCCAAAACATGTTTAAATTTGATATTGATAATCAAAATACATTTTCAAATGAATTTGACAATTTCTGATTTTAGACACTGAAGTAAACTTTTGGAGTTTTAGGTTATTAAAATAAAGGGTAATAAGCAATCCTAATCATAATTGAAGGGCTCGGGAGTAAATAATGGTAACTATTATTCAACTTCGCAGAGATGGCCTATGACTCCCCCTTTTTTCAGGATTGTCCATTTTTAGGAATGGGTGATAAGAGGAAAATATTTTAATTTTTGTACAATCGAGAAAGATTTCTCATTGGATACAAGAAAGTAGGTGGGTCTTGGTTTTATATCTTTCCGCAGCCATTGGCCATTCACTGCAACGCCTCCAACTGTTCATTTAAATTTAAAAACAAAATGGTAACATAAGGGTTGCAATTAAGAAAGCAAAAACTTGTTTTCACTTCCTCGCCAAATGCAGGTGTGACTCGAAGAATTATTTAATATTTCATAAAACTTATCACGTCGCTAAACTTGCAAATATGGCACACTGGAGTTTCTTCCTTCTCTACCTATTTTAAGGAATGGACTCGTTTTCTCATTTGATTGACACCGGCCATCTCATTGCGGTTGAATAATAGCATTTTAAAAAATCAAACATATGGCTTTATTGCTTCGAGGAATTACTGTAACAGATTTTTTTATTTTAAAAATGAAGTGGGTACATTAATTAAGTGCTGTGTGTCTTGGGTATACTTAATAAATTTTTACAAGTGATTTTTTTAATTTTAATTTGAAATAATAAATTTTAACTAATAAATAAATAAATAAAATAGTTTGATCAAAAATATTTAGCAGATTTGTACACTGAGTACTAATTAATTTAGTTTTGCTTTTACTCAAAATAAAAAAAAATCACTTTAACCCTTTCACTGCCATTTTTTTCTGAGAAAAAAAATAAAATAAGTACTTAAATACATATCTGTTATATTGCAAATATTGTTAAAATTCTGAAAAAGGAAGAAAATTATACTGAATTGTCAGTGATATCAAGGAATACCAGCGGGACATGCATTCACAATAATACACAGCATATTTAGCCCATAGTGTCATTTTGAAACTGCGGGACATATATGTCCCGTTGGTAGTGAAAGGGTTAAAGTAATGATGTAAAGATTTTTAGATTGATAAAATAGCTAATTAATAGTTATTAAAACATTTAAACAAAACTACTTTAAAAACTGGATTTAACTTTTAATACTTTTATTTTTAACTTTTTTCATGGCATAACAAGTAAATTTAAAAGAATGAGAATTCATTTTCATTAAATTTATTAGTTTAATTTTTATTAAACTTGACTGATGAGATAACTAATTGATAGTTTTTAAACATTTAAACAAAACTTCATTAAAAACTATATGTAAGTTTTAATATTTGTAACTTTTTTCACGGCATAATAAGTTAATTTAAAAGAATGATAATTAATTTTCATTAAATTTATTAATTTAATTTTTATTAAACTTGATTGATAAGATAACTAATTGATAGTTATTAAACATTTAAACAAAACTACGCTAAAATTTGGATTTAAGTTTTAATATTTAACTTTTTTTCATTCCATAACAAGTTAATTTAAAATAATGTGAATTAATTTTCATTAAATTTATTAATTTAATTTTTATTAAACTTGATTGATAAGATAACTAATTGATAGTTACGCAAACATTTAAACAAAACTACTTTAAAAGCTGGATTTAAGTTTTAATATTTAACTTTTTTCACAGCAAAACGTTAGTTTAAAAGAATGAGAAATAATGTTCATTAAATTTATTAGTTTAATGTTCATTAAACTTGATTGATAAGATGCATAAATTTTATTTAATATTTTTCAGGATGAGAAACCTTATACGTTTATAAAAAATCTCAATAACCACTGTATTTGAGTTTTGGACAGGTTTTTGACGTTTTCGACGGGTTTTAGACAGGTTTTCGACGTGTCATGTCAAAAACTGGTTTTTGACGTCAAAAACCCAACCCTGGTTGTGATACCATTGGTGGTAAATTTACGATTTCATTCTCTAATACTATTATGTAATTGAGTGCAGATAAATAATTTAAGTAATTTTCTGTTAAAAAGCAACCAGTTGGTAATAAAGGACTGTGAACATGAAAATTGGTATAAAAAAAAGTATTTTCCTTGTTTCATCAAATAGCAATTAGGTAATATTTACCAAGAAACAATAAAGTTCAAACTGAATTGAATTTATTGGGAGCAGGGCCACCACATCAGATTTTGCCCTAAAGCCTGTTTTTGCTGGTGGTGGATCTGAAAAGAAAATATGAGGTTACTGATTTCTTTTAACAGAGCTCTGACTAGTTTGCTATTGTTCTTTTTTCATGTGTGCATTTTTAAAGTTCTACCGAAAGAGAATCACTACGGTTGTGTGGAAGAAGCGAATGTTTATTGTCTGGGGTCAATCTAGAGAGAAATAAGGTCCATTGATGAATCCTTCACAAAATTCAGTTACTCAAAAACGGATCCCTCACAAAAGTCCTAAAATCGTAAATAGAAATCCAAGATTCAAAAATTGATCGGGAATATAGCTAACCTTAACTTGAACTACTTTTCACAAAATTACATGTCAGTTTTCATAAAATTCCAAACACAGGACCTTGATAAAATATCCTGGATTGACCCCCTGATAGTGTGATTTCAGTGTCCAATTCTTTCATGTTAAGTTTAAGCATTTCATGCACAATTATCACATTTAATGAAAACTTTTGTTGCATTTCTGATTGAAAAGCATGTAATTGTAATGCAGTGACATAGATTGTACTCAGTACATCTTGTTCATTTCTTTTTGTTTATTTACTAGAAATGTTACGAAGAGGTGCATTGATTGTATTGGAAGGCTGTGACCGTGCTGGCAAGACAACTCAAGCAAAACTACTAGTTGAAGCTCTTAAGGAAGAAGGACTAAAAGTGGAATCAATTCGCTTTCCAGGTCCGAATCAAATTTTTATGTATCTTAGATATATTTTGAACTAGTGTAAATGCAAAAATTATTTAATGCTAAATAAGTTTTGCATTGGGTTCCAAGTTAACCATCAAAGCAGAGTGTTTCAAGCCTGTAGCTATACACTTTGTACAACATTTAATTTGATTTAGGTTTCCGGTTTTCTTATAAAGTGTTTCGTTAACTCTCAATTTTAATTTCTTCCTCATTATAGTATCTAGCAATGGACCGGGTATCCAGCCGATATTTTAAGTATCCGGTACTTCCGGATATCGATCCGGCTGATCGCCCCAAAATACGGATGTCCGGAAGATTTTTGCAGGATATCCGGCAAAGTATCCAGTATTGATATGGGAGATATCCGGAATTGATGTGAGGGTTATCCGGTATGATGTGAGGACCTAATTGAATATTTTCTTTTTTACAAAAATCCCAGTTAAAAATTTCATTGTTTGATAAACCTTTTAGATGATGTAATTACTTTTCATCTTCCCTTTTTACAAATTTTTGCTTCTAAAACCAAAATTATATGTTATTCCTCCGACTTTGTACTGGACATGGAAGCATTCCGCATATTTGATTTTTCACAATTTCCAGATAAAGTATGATTGTCTTCAGCTTTTCAAAAATATTGTAGTTAAAATATTTAGAAAGAAAAAGCTACAAACCTTCAAGGATTAAAAGGTTGAAAAAAACTTACGATCACAGCGTTAGTTCATAAAAATTAATCGTAGTAGCTTTTAATATAAATTCTCAAATTATTTTATTTATTGAATTCTTTTATTTTTAGTTTTTGTACTTCTAAGAAAAATTGCGATCTATTAACACCCAATGATGTTGTAATTAGTAGATATTTTTTACTTTGCTACTATTATTGCTTTATTATAATTGAAAATAACACTCAATAAATTACCTATCTAACATTGGCGAAACTGTTCTTCTAGATAATGTAAGCATCTGTTCCCTTGAATTGTCGCAACTTAGCCATGCTTTTTTTTTTTGAAAGAGTTTGAATGTGTGTACAGAAATTTCAAATCTTGCACTTTGTTTCGTTCTTTCTTTTTGTAATTCCTTTCTTTCAGAAAATTTATTTCTCTGCTATTAGAATCTGTTCGCGTCTGTTACGCCACTCCTTAACTCTTCGAGAACATGTTGAGCATGACCCTCAATAACATTCAATCGAGTCTCGATAACTCGAAGCTTTATAAACTCAAATATACCTTTATTTCAAAGTTTTCATTTGGTCCCAAATTCTTGAAAAGACGGTAGGAACTGTTTGTAACTTGAACTATCAATAACTCGAAGCTTTTAGCCGGTCCCTTGGGACTATGAGCTATTGAGACTCAACTGTATTTAAGATGTTAATTTGCATCTTTAGAAAGTGTATTTTGTTTCTTGGAATTTAAGTAAAACTTTAAGTTAATTAGTTAGATATAAGTTTATTAATTTATTTTTTAAAGTGAACATGTTTAGAATAATTTTTAATAATTTATCGGTCATTTCAGCGAAAATGGTGCAAATCAGTCCCGATACTTCAGATTTGGTAATTAATTTTAATATTTACCACCAGTTAATTGTATTTTTTTATTTGTTCTCCATCTAATTGTGTGTAACCAAGTATTACTTATTTAGGCATAAGCCATTTATAAAGGTCTCAAAAAAAAAAAAAAAAATTTCTTTGGCAAAAGAAGGAAAAAAATGATCTGCCCAGCTTCAAATTGCTAGGACTTAAAATGCAATTTAAGATTAAGCTGAAATGTAACAACAAAATCATTTGCAATGCACAGCACAAAAAATGCTTCTGACACCATTTCTGCTGATTTTTATGTATGTAAACAAAACAATCTTGGAAAAACACTTATTTATCTTTGTTCCTAGATTTTTTGTTTCAAACTGTCCACTCTGTTACAAGCCTTTCAGAAATAAAATAAGCAATTGCATTCAATGTGATATTTTTTCAAAGAAGTACAAGTAATATATCTGCTGTGATTACTTTGATACATTGAATTATATAGTCAGCAACTAAGATAAGCCTAAAATTCTTTGCTGATGATAGTTAATTTGCACTGTGGGATGTCTACTCTGTTACAGTCGCATTAATGGTGCAAAAAATATTTTTTCTTGAAATTGCAGACAGAATTAGTTTTAGGATGTTTAGTCCACTTTATACTTGTTCTGTAATTAACTTTTCTTTACAATTAGAAATATATTTTTCAAACCTCATTTGTCTTCTCTGTTACACAAAGTGGTCCAACTATTCAAAACCTTTAATGAATGACTCATATACAAGCCATTTACACTTTATTATGCACAAATAAACATAGAATAATTTTTAAAACAAAGATTATTTGGCGAAAATTACTTCATTTGATAAATTTAACTTGACAATTTCAGACATGATTTGTACCATTTTGGCTGGAATTACCCATAAATATAAGATTTGCATCTAAGAATGTATCTTTATTTTTTCAAAATGAAATTGACTTTCGAGGTGATTGTTTAAGAATTAGTTTATTAGTTTGTTTTTAAAAAAGTGAATGTGTTTAGCATGACTCTTAATGTATTTAAAATGATAATTTGCTACTTTTAAGAATGTGTATCTTAATTTTTTGGAACTAAAGTAAAATTTCAAGTTGATTATTTAAGTATAAGTTTATTCATTTGTTTTTTAAAAAGTGAACAACTTTAGCATAACTCTTAAAAATATATTTAAGCTGCTGATTTGAATCTTCAGAAAATATGCACCTTTGTTTTTTGGAGTTATATAAAATTTTTAATTGATTATTTGAGTATAAGTTTATTATTATTATTTTTTTTTTAGCACACTGGTCCTGTTTTAATATTTTCTTCTTTAACTTGTATGTTAGAAAAATTACATGCGTATTATGCTTAAAAAAAGAATTTCAAAGAAAAATTTTGCTTTATATTATTGCAAAATTAGAAATAAGAAAATGTTACTTTATAAGAAGTTGAAATTCATAAAATTGTAATAAAATATGTATTAATTTGAAGAAAAAAGAAAACGTGTATCTGAGCTTAGTTTTTGTTTTTCTCTTCTTTCTTTTTTGTAAATCAATTATCGTGTGTATAATATTGGTGAAATATTTAATAGCTATCATTTACGTAGAAACTTATTAAAATGATATTGAAACAGAAAAGCTTTAAAATTTAAACTAAGAATAATTAAAAGTTTAAACTTTGAGTACATACAGAAATATTTAATTCTATCTTTTAAAGTTTTGTCTCTTTTGATAAAAATACATAATTTAGAAAGAAATCACAATATGCTAGTGTTTCATTTCATATGTAGCGCTACTCCTGTACAATAAAATAGAGGCTTTAAAAATTAATTTGAATATATTTAACATGTTCTTAAAGAAATGATGCGAGAAACAACTTTGATTTATTATTTTAAAGCTGCATTACATAAAAATAAGCGAACATGCAATGTAATTGTAATGCCCGGATATCCGGCGGCACAATTCCGGCTATCCGGTATCCGGCAAAATCACTATCCGGTCCATCCCAAGTTTCATCTATTAACTAAAAGGGGTTTCTTGTAACACTGAAATGTCTGTTAGATTAAATTTTAATATTCATGCAAGTTCTTAGTTTAAAACCAAAGCTTGTAAAGGGCATGTTGTCCTGTACTGCTAACAGTTTCATAAATCTTCAATCACTTTTGACAGGGACATTCTGGGATTAATTTTAAGGTAAAATACTGAATAATATTTTTCTAAATCTTGATTTACTTTTTTTTGTTTGAGGTATTTGACCACATTTCAAAAGATTCGTCATCCTAAAAATTTATTTATCAGTTTAAATTAATTTGTGTTGCAATCTGTGCATAAAAATCGTAACGAATATGATTCAGTTGAAAACTGCTGCAGGTGCGAAAAATATTTTTAGCCTTATTGTTCCCAAAAAATGAGTCAAATTTATTTTTTCTCCCGAATAGATAGGTCAACTCTAATAGGTAACATTTGTCGGAAATACCTTGAAGGTTCAGAAGAATTGGAAGATCATGCAATTCACCTTATGTTTTCTGCCAATAGATGGGAACTTGTGTAAGTATTTCCATTCTGCTACTAGTAATACTTTTTTTTATGATGTAGCTATGTAACAAATGAAATTGAGTTAAACTTGTCAGAATGTAAGGAAATATATGAAGATAATTGAGTTTAATAAACAGAATTCTAACAAATTTTTAAAGTTTTATTTTATTTTTGACAGTAGAGTTGTTTGATTCATACGCCAAAAAAAAAAAAAAAAAAAAAAAACACCTCAATAAATACACCATACTTGTTTTTTTAAGCAACTAAGTCATTTTTTCTGTCCAAATGTTTTGATTTGTTTCATACAGTATTGGAAAATATAAAATTCAACTTAGGTATAGTAAAAAAAAACTAAAAATAACTAAGTTAGTATGCTCTTCTAAAACTTTGAAAATACTCGGTGAAAAGTTTATTTTCCAGTGTTTGAAAAAGTTTTAAATGTTAATATATTGCTAAAATTCTGTCAAAATTCTTTGAATTATGCTTAAAATTTTTAAGACAGTTTAGCAATGCAATTTTCTGTACATTGCACAATATGTCTAACACATGTGTGGGGAAAAATTGCTTTTCATGTTTGAGAAATCATTCCTTTTGCATCTACTTGTAATTTACAAGTAGATGCAAGGTTCAACATTTTTACAGTAAAAATGTTGAAACTTGGACTATGGAAAGTTATTTTGACATATGCTACTCTAGATAAGCTTATTTCTACAATTGTTTTAAAATTGATAAAATCATTTTTATTTTTTGTTCATATACTTCTTTTTGCAAGCTTGATTTTAATAATCATTGTAGATTATCTATCCATTATTATTATTGTTGAGTGGGAGGAGATTTCAAAGTTAATAAAATGAGCACAAAATATTTTTAATTTTCCATTTGCATCTGAAATGCAACATTTTATCAAGTTAAACTAATATAAATAATCATCTTAAATGTCTGCTAAAATACTTATCAGCATTGCAGGGTTGCCACAGGCTACTTAAATGCTACTCTTTGCTGCTTTTTTTGGCTCTAGGCGACTTTGGAGACTTTTTTTGAGCACAAACAGGCTAAAAAGCAACTTATTTTCACTGGAGCTACTTTTTTGGAGACTTCTTTTTTTCCAAAGCAAGTTTTCATTCGAAAATCTTGATTTTTTTTTTGCCCTATTTGATTTTATTTATTAATTTGAAACCCATTATTTTTATTCTTATTTCTCTGTCACCTAAAAAAAGAACATTCCTTTGTCTTTTATTATGGACAGATCCACTATTATTTTTTTTAATCAGGGAGGGGCTTAGAGTTTTGAATAACCTCTTTGCTACTTTAGGTATTGGGTAAAAAGTGGTTTGCTTAATAGCCATAGCTACTGATGAAGGGAGGTGGATCTATTTATTTGATATATATTGGGAAAAATCGGCTCAAAGTTTAGTAGATTGAAGGAACTGACTTAGTTAAGACTTTCCTTTAGCTGAATTTTAATAATAAACAGCTGATTAAGTAAAAATTTATTTTTAGGAACTTACAGACATCAAGCACGAGCTTCGCCCAAAATTCTACACTGTTAGAGATTTCAATAACTGTGCGCATCTTGTAATTTCAATAATTTTAGAATTTGACAGCTATTTTAACATCAGCTAACAGAAGCATATTATATACATAGTTCTTTTTTTTCAACCTTGACTTTTATTTTTTATCGATTGTACCTAATTACTTTTTGGTGGGAAGTGTACTAAATATTTAGCAAATGAGCTTTTAATTGTTAAATTGTTTACTTGCAATAAGTATTTTTTCATTTAAAACCTTAATCAACTTTTTTTTTATTTTATTAATTTTTTAAGGGATAGTTTTTGCATAAGCTTCCCTTTGAACAGTTGGAATATGAAAGTTGAAGTAACTCATCGATTAATATTTTTAGAATTAATGATTAAATAGAGGAAAATTATACAAAGTGATATAAATTAAACAAGCGTATAAAAGGTGTATTGTTTAAAGTTTTTCTTTATTTTAAAGAGCTCATTTATGTGCAATTTTCAAGTTTGTGTGATCTTCTACCTTGCGAAAAATGAGAATCCTTTTGCACAATTTTTGGGAGTTGTTTTTTTTTTTTTTTTTAGAGTATACATCAAAGCTTTGTAAAAAGACAAGTACATAAAATTTTTTCTCATTTTTACTGAAACTTTCATTTAAAAATTAAAAAAAAAACTTCGCGATTATTTTAAGCATGATTATTCACTTGCCACAAAAAGTACTGAATAGCTGATTTTGTTTCAATGTTGTCAAGTTTTGTAATATTAGCATTATATTTCTGATTTTCTGCAAGGAACAAAGTACTAGTTAACATTATGATTAAGAGCTTTATTTCTCCACTTCAGACTTCCATCACAAGTTCTCCCTCACACCATCTCATGTTGTAGAACCAATATGTGGAGCTAGGGCCGTATTGAAGGGGTGGGTTTTTAGGGTTCAAACCCCTTCCGAAATTTTTCAAAACTATGAAAAAAAATGCTTTTTGTAGTTTCTCACTGACAAAATTATTATTGCTGTTTTGTTTCTTATTTACTTTGAAACTGCAATTAAAAAATGAAATTATAATTATTGAATAATTGTACAAATTAAGTTTTTTTTCTGCAGTAATTATTTTTATTGTAGTTATTGCAAACATACCTTAACAATACACCTTTCCCCGCAATCTTTTAATACCACTAAAAGAACTCCAAAATTTTTCAAATTTGTAAGTACTAAACTCTATTTTTAACACATCTTATAAGTGTCGTGAAATAGAAATTTTAAAAGTACTTCTTCGAATGTGCGTGTATGAGTAAGTCCAGATTTTTTTTCTTCATTGAAAAAATCAGTTTTTTTTTTCCATTTTTTATGTCCCCTTTTTAATAAGTTTTGGCAAAAGTTTTTTTTTTTGTAATTGCATATTCAGTTTAAATTCCTCAGCAAAACAGATGAGGACTTTTTACAAATGTTAAATTTTCAGGTGTACTATTTATTTCTTACTTCATTTATCTGATCATAAATATTGTTTTTTTTTTTGAAACTTTTTTAATTTTAGGGACTACTTTTTTTGGCAACTTTTTTAATTTTGAAACTACTTTTTTGCAACTTTTTTATTCGTTTTTGGCTACTTTTGCTACTTTTTTAACGAATTTTTCCTGTGGCAACCCTGCATTGTGTATTACTAACAGGGGTGATTGTGAGTTCATGAAAAAATACCTGAAAGTTTTGAAGAGAAGTGTGGGGGGGGGGGGGGTGCTTTTTCAAAAAACTAAGGCTCCTAATATTATTTAAGCACACCTAATTTTATAATTATCAAGGGTCATTGTGCTTTTAAACGGTCAAAAAGTAGGAAAAGTAGGATATTTTCACCAAAAAGTAGGACACTTTTACAAAAAGTAGGAAAAAGTAGGACAAGTATTTTAATGAAAAAATATGAGCACTTCAAAATAAAAAAAAATTATTCAAAAAACATCAAAATAGAATTGATCTTTACATACTTTTGCCTTGCCAGCACATGTCATACATGCAAAACAATTAGAAACAATATCGGACTGTAGAGAAAATTACAACGTTAAGAAGGCACAAATAAGCAGGGATACTGCAGACACGTGTTTCGGCGTTACAAAGAACGCCTTTTTCAATGCAAAATAATTGTGAGCTTATGGATGCACAGACATCCGACAAAAGCAACGGAAACAGAAGCAAACAGCTTAAAAAGCAAAAATAGCGGATTACCTGAACACCAATGATTTTTTTTTTTTTTTAAAGCCAAAAAAAGATCCAATGGGAAAATAAAGATTGAGCCGAAACTTTCTACCAGGTACGAAATGGAAAGAAAGAATTCGATTGACGACACGATAAGCCAAAAGGCTAACATAATAAAAAACACCAAGGTAAACTGTTAACTGCAAGAACAAAAAAAAGAGCAGAATGAAAGAAAGCGAATCGGTAAATGAAAAAAACAAAAAAGAAAAATAAAGACAAGTAGAAAATAGGAAAATGCCAGCAAAATCAGAGGAATAATAAATTAGAAAGGGAAAAGGGAAAATTATACAAAAGGACGCCAAACAGCAGAAAAATAAGGAATAGCATTGAGATCGTTAACTAAGTCAGAACTGTTTTTCAAAATATGGAAGCATTCCCAAAAACCAAGATCTAAAGGGTTGGGGCATTTTTGGACAATTTGAAAAGAATTAAAATCGAAAGAATGATTCTTTTCCCAACAATGTTGTGCAATACTGGACTTATTTCAATTGTTGCTTTTTCACATAATTCTGATGTTCCTTTAAGCAGAATTTCAAAGCACATCGCGTTTGCCCGATATAAGAGAGATTGCAATTAATTTTATAAATACCACAACTGTTAAGAAGATGAATGGGATGTTTAAGAGAAGAGAAACAGTTCATTCGTAGGGGAGAATAAAACCTGGAAATTGAAACGTTTGAGAATCTTATTAACCTGATAACTCACAGAGGGAAAGAATGGCAAAACAACCAAATTCTTTCTAATGAAAGTTCTCTGAACAACAGTTGTTTCGGATTTGTTAGAAAGTTTTTTAAAAATGGAATCAATCAAAGTATGAGGATAGTTGCTATCAACAGCCACAGCTTTAAGATAGTTAAGTTCTGCTTTAAGAAGTTCCGGTAAACAACAAAGATTAATAGCACGCTGAACAAAAGAATTAAATGCAGCATATTTTCGACTAGGAGGGTGAGATGAAAGTCGATGAGGAGGTAACGAGACAGCAAAAGGTTAGCAATAAACGCTAGTTTCAAAGCCGAATTCTGTACGAGAAACTTTAACATCAAGAAAGGGAATGCAATTATCCTGTTCTTTCTCACAAGAGAATTGAATATGAGGATCTATAGTATTTAAAACAGATAAAACATCGTCATTATGGAACTGGTTATGGTTCATTAGAACAAAACAGTCGTCAACATATCTAATGTAAAATTGAAACTGTAATTTTTGGAACAACTCAACCTCAAAATAATGCATGTAAATATCACTACGAATGGGGCTTAGTGGGTTACCCATAGCCAAACCATCTAACATAGTGTAAAATTGTCCATTAAAAACAAAAGAACATTGTTTAAGACATGTACGAGTAAGGAAAATTAATTCCTCGATTTCTTTGGAGGCAAAATGAAATTCTGAAAGTCTCCTTTGAAATTATAACAATGCACCCTCGATGTAGTGTTTTCTTGGAAGGAAGAACAGGATAACTGAGATTTATGATTTGAAGATGTTGACTTGTTTGATACTGATCCATATGTTTCAAAAGTCATTTGACTTCCCTCCACAATATCTTTGACCGAAAGAACATGAATCTTTGATTTTGAATGATTTAACAGCTGGCTAAGTCCACGATTGTCACAGCGGACCGTTTTGTTGCAAAACCTACAATAAGCTTCGGAATAAAACTTGGGACTCTTTTCACACCATTCTTTCAGAAGGTGCCCATTATAGTCTTTTCCAAATTTTCCAATTTTCATGTGATGCAAACTTCTTGAAATCATATCAATTTCGACTTTTGAAGGAAATTCAAGCTAAATTCTAAAGGAAAATCAAGCTAAAAAGTAGGAAAAGTAGGAATTTTTTGCTAAAAAGTAGGAAAGTAGGAACTTTAGCTAAAAAGTAGGACAATTCCTACTTTAGTAGGAAAAAGTAGGAAAAGTAAGACGAAAATGAACCCTGAATTATATATATTTAATAATAAATTGTCTTTCATAAACAAACAAGACACATTTCATACATTCGAATAGTTTCAAATAGTTTCTAGTCAAAAACAATAGAATGGCATCTTAACATTTTTGCTCGATGAATATTATTAGTAATTATCGGAAAATCACCGAAAATTCGAAAAATAAAAAAAAATTAAAAAATACCGAAGGTTGGAAGACAAAAGCATAATTAAAAATATTTTATTTCCGGTATTTTCAACCATGAAAATACCAGAATCGATCATGAAAATACCGGAAATCCGGTAAAATACCGGAACACAATCATCCCTGTACTAAGCAGGTTTCTCAGGGTGAAAAATCACCTTTCTAAATTAAAATTTTAACTCGAAACTCAATTGTTCGAGGTATGCATTTGATTCCAAAAGTAGGCCCGTCATTCGGGCAATCAGGAAAGAGGTGGGTGGTCAATTGACCCTCAAATAACCTCATGGGACAATTTCAGGTAAATTGTTTTCACCTGAAGGATATAAACTCTGAAAGTTTGAAACCAAAAATTACCCAATTTTCAAATTGGTTTAGATTATTTCCTAATTAAGCTCTAGTGTATGGTCAAATGCCATTTTGGCGCATTTTAAAATTCTGTAAAATGGTTCTTGAAAAAACATGACATCTTCAATGATGCAACAATAGGTCTGAGTTGAATTTATTTAAATTAAATGTTCGCACACAAAATGCTGGATCATCGACAGTTTACCAAAAAAATAAGTAACACTTAAATCTACTGAAATCAATGAAAAATTCAAGAGGGGGATCACATAATACAATGTTTTAAATTATAGGAAGAAACATAAAAAAATTAATTGTATTTGTCATTATGTGTTAAAAAAAGTAAATGTTTACATGCAATATACCTCTCAACACCCCTTTTTGCTGCATCCCTGCTCGTGATTCTAATAAAAGAAGAAAATATAAATGCGATTAAAAATATGTTAATAAATTTCCTTAGACAGGACCATGAAATTTACAATTTGGAAGGCTCAGGTATTTAGTAGAAAAGCAAAATGTTATGAACTTGTTTACGAAGTTGATTTTAATATAGAAGTTGAATGGCATTTCGGTCAGTTAAAAAGGCCCATCTGATGATGCTGATGGTAGAGTATATAAGTGACATAGATGTGAAATAAAATTTTACCAGTATGTATTCGAGAAAATTTGCAATTTAGTGTTGAAAATATGCTTTTTTTTTTCAGTCCCAAAATGTTGCGCCTGTTGAATTCTGGAGTGAATCTCGTTGTGGATCGCTATGCATACTCAGGTGTAGCATTTTCTTATGCCAAAAAGGTACTGATGCACTTATTTTTCATAATTGTAATGATGTGTTTAATTATTGCATTAAGCATTCAAACATTCTTGGTAGTTTAATTTGTTAGTTTGGTAAAAAATAGTTTCTATGCTAGTTTCACTATTTATTGCATTGAACACATGTTCTCGTTATTCCACAGCCAACTCTGGATAACTCAAAGTCTTGAAAAACTTGAATATATCTTTATCTCAAAGTTTTCATTGGATCCTAAATTCTCGACAATGCTATGAGAACTTCCCACATGTTGAACGTTTCGGCCAGTCCCTTGAGATTTCATGTTATGACAAGTTGCCTGTATTTCATTTTCTAAACCTGGCTGCAATTTTGTTCATTTTCTAAACCTGGTTGAATAGGAAACTAAATTGATATTGTATACATTTTCAGAGTTTTACTTTGGAGCTTTAATATTTCTAAGCATATTTCATCAGTTTCAATTGAAAAATATAAACAAAAGCACAATTATGTTTGTCTGAGAAATTTAAATGGCGTACTGCAAAGCAGTGATTTTCAAATAAATTTTATTAGCCATTTTTTCGAATTTTTGTTGGTCATGTTCTTTTTTTTACTATCTGAAATCATAAGCTCAACCATCTTTTGAATATTTTTGATTATACTGTTGGCCCCGCTTAATCAGGTAATGGATAAACGAATACCCCGCTTATACAGATAAAATATCTGAGAACCGAATCTTTCCCATGCCATAGACGCAATGTTAAAGATCCCCGCTCAATAGAATAAT
>JAXGGA010020026.1:0-18956 GCA_038373865.1 Uloborus plumipes | reverse complement strand
GAAGTTTTGTTCCTAAGCGAATTGAAATCTTATTTCAGCCAAGTACTGCCTAGACCAACGGTTTCCAAACGTATTAGGCCACGGAATTCTTCGTCTTTCACATGCAATTCAAAGAACCCTATTCTTGTTAATGACTAAACGACAAAATGTTAACTATAAAGTAATTGAAGGGCTTGGGGGATGAAGGGGTTATGTGACAAAACAGAAATTGCGAGTAATTACAGTTCAAAGTTTTATTGTTGCAGTTGTTGCAGCTTTTTTGTTCAATGGTTTTGTCGTTGGTGCGCGTATAAAATTGGACTTATGGATTTGCTTATATGTATCCATTGCTTACCATTGTCCAGAGTGTTCATTTTTAAAATGTAACTTCACCCCTTCATCTTCGAAGCTCTTTAATTATGATAGCGAATGATTAGCATTTGACTATCTGGAAGTCAAATGCTTACTATTCGCTATCATAATTACTTTCTTCTATGTAGAAGCTTGGGGAGAAAACTTGAGCTAGGGTTCCGCTGAACACCCTCTGAGAACCACTGATCTAGACGCATGTATCTCAATGAGGCAAAATACCATTTAAAAATATAGAAATAAGTAACTATAAGATGTAAATATTGTTGGGCAAATGTCAAATAAAAAGTAAAACAAAGTGGATCATGCACAAACATTTTACTTGAGTTCAAACAGCTACTTCAAGTTTAGGGAAGCAAACTGTTTTTTTTCCGCTGACACTAAAGAGGCTTTAAGACTAATCAGTTGTGTGCTCAATTGCGGCTGCCGCAATTGAATTATTTGCTTTAAGATTTTCATTTGTTTATTTACCTTGTTTCACTGTAAATATTACCTACTCAACCAGAACTAATGAAAAATGAAAAAAAAAAAAAAAATTGCGGCTGTCTCACCTCCTGTTAAAATGTACTCCACGAACAAAAAGAAGCTTCTAATTCAATTTTTTTTTCTAGATACATGTGAAAACGAGAAATGAAAGAATCAGTGTCATATTAAGCTTTGTTAGTCGCAAAGCGGAGTCAATAAGGGAGATTAAAAAATTATTTAAACACCTTGATTTTAGATACTAAAACAAATTACAAGTATTGTATTTGTTAGCAAATGCAAAAAGGCTACAGATAAATATTTTAAATCACTGAGTTTTCTCTCCTTCAACAATGAAATCGTTACCGGTGGTGGTAATAAAGGCTTAGAGCTATGGTTAATATTTGGAAAATAAGTTTGTACTGTTCCACTTCTATATAACTTGGAGGTTCTAAACAAATTCTATTAGATGCAAAATTTATTTTTTTTTAGCAATGATAAATTAGGTTATTTTTAGTTAAATGTTTTGTAGAATTAGTCAAGTGATAAAGAGCATTTCGTTAACTTATTCAATTTCTTATTAAACTACTTTGGTATTGGTTTATTAATTACTTCAATGACATTCCTTCATTTGTTTACTTATTTTCCTATTTTATTACTGTATTATTCCCTCATTTTTTCTCATGTATTAGTTAATTAAGCGATTCATTTCTTTGCTTATTGTTTTATTATAAATTCATTTATAGATTAATACTGTTATTTTCTTATTCAGTTACTAATGCCCTTCCCTATTACCCCCCCCCCCCCCCACACACACACACAAAAGGTAAACACTGTCAAAGTTATTACTCAGTTTTCTAAACGAGCAATATACTAGGTGCAGAAACTTTTCAAATTCACTGAAAACCAAAAAATAGAACTTGAACGGAAAACATCTATCTTTTGGCACTAAATTTCAAAATGATTCACATTCAATATGACACATGGTACCTTTTAATTATTGGATGTACTTTCGAACAGCACATATTTGTTTCAAACACTAAATGTTTTTACTAGGCATACTCTAGAAATAACAACAAACTTACTTCTTACGTGCTTGAGAACGCTTCATTCTGAAACTCCCAAACCGGTTTGGTGAAATCCGCCATGTCAGATGACAAGAATCTCTCTTAAAGTAACAACATAAGAACAGCTACAGACACCATTTTGGAAGACGCTACCATCACACCACGTAACAAACACATCAGCTTCAGAGCTTTCTAATGTCTCTCGTTCGGATGTGTTGCCAAAATCTTCTTTGCACACTTTAATCTTAGTGACTTGTTGTTGTTGTTGTTGACTTGTACCAGCCAGCCTGGCAGTTTGGGGAACGCTGCTTCACTTTTCTAACTGTACCGTCATTTTTTTTTTCCAAGAAGCCATCAGCTTCAACATACATGAGGACTGCGTGCTATACGCTTTGCCTCCTGACAAACACAGGACAGATTTACGTCACAGAGAGGATGAAATAACATTCATAGGCAAGGTGGGATTCGAACCCGCGACCACTTGCTTACGAGGAGAGTACTCTACCTCTAGGCCAACGGGGCCCCCGAGGTAGACTTCTTAGTGACTTAATTCCCTATTTTTTCATCTTCTTCAGTCTTGGTGAAAGGACTTCGCCCACTCGGTGTTAAACTCTGAAGACCAGTCGGAGTGTATTCGCGTTTGCATCCCAGATTGAAATATGACGATTGGACTTGACTATATCCTCCTTTTCTACGTTACACTGAAATTGCATCTGTGTTTGTACGTTGTTGTTGTCGTGTAAGTGATATTAACCACTATCAAGAAGGTCTCAAAAGGTTGGACTTCTTTATTTATTTGCATCAGGCTCGTCATTTAGGGGAGACAGGGGGGGGGGGGTCAATTGCCACCCCTCCCCCCGCCTGACTTTGAGAAATCAATGTATTTACATATAAGTGGGCGTGGTTTTTGCTGTTTTCTGGTGAAATTGTATTGTGTTTTTACCTTTTGCCCCCCCCCCCCTGGATAAACTTGAAAGGACGGGCCTGATTTGCATACAAAACACAAGAAAGATTTACTAAACAAAGAAATCAAGTTACACCCAGGGTACCGGTGGGAATCGAACCCACGACCTCTTGTGCTCCAACCGAAACTTATACTTCTGAGCCACTGGGGCGCAGCATCCAAGGGGCGACATTTTGACGAGTAAATAAAAGTTAAGGATTGCTCAAAAAATTATGTTAGTAGAAAATCATATTGAAAAAAAAACTCGTAAGAATAAGAGCTGGAGAGGAAAATGAAACATCTAATAAGCAGGGCCGTCGCTAGCTGAAATATCTGGGGGGGTGTTGAGAATTTGGCGGCTCTGGAATCATTATATTGGGGGGTGAGGGAGATAGCTTCCCCCGAGCTTTGAAATCTAATATTTTTTACAAAGGTGGAAGGTGGACGCAATTTTTTTTTTCTATAAAATTAGCATTTAGTATATACCCCCTCCTCCCACCCCCTCCTCCCACACACGTGGAAAAATTCAAAATGACAAGCCTGAGTGGCTACAAACAGCTTTTGAGTTTTTGAGCACACATGCTTAAAACTTTAAATTAATATGCAGAACTATTTATACAAACACCATATGAATGTTAAATGTCAAAAAATATTAATAAACAATAAATAATAATAATAAGCATTTATTTGTTAAAAGTCTTACTTTAGAAAGAGTTTTGAAAAGAGCGAAAGTGAGGATTTGTGAAACGGTACTAGGAATTCCACTTATTGTCTTTTCTCCCTTGAATTATTCACCATTCCAACCCAAGCCATGTACAGAGATGCATTATAGCAGTGGAAAAGGTGAGAGAATGATTCTTCAAAATTAATGCAAGAAAATTTTGAATAGTAGTTTTGTAAAATTTCTGGATATTATTGCTATAAATTTTTTTTTCTAAGGAGAAAAAGTGCACCATTCCCCTTTTATTTATTTTTTATTTTTAAGAACTGACAATAAAAAAATCACCTTTCATAGTTTGGAACTAATTTGTAAATTGTAAATATTTTGTTAAAATTTTATGGGTCAAAAATTCCCTTGCATGTACAAGTAAGTCGCATAGTTCAGGCATAATGTGCAAAGAAAAGGGCTAAATTCGCAAAATCGCGATGTAATTTTGATTTTTGAATGTTATTTGGGTCCCCTAGGGTAGTGTAAATCTAAGTTTGTAGTTTTCTAAAATTGTGCTTGCCGCGTAACTCGCGAAAAACTGCGAAATTTTCCGAATTTTTTCATTGTTTCCCTTATAACTCCTTAACTTGTTTCTTGAGGAGTAAAAATTAATGTCGGTATTTTTTCCGAAATATGGTCAAAACATAAAAAAATCGAAATGCAATATCTCCTAAATCGTTGGTCTTACAGAGCTCCACTTGAGCTTAAAATGTTTCAAATTTATCGTTTTTTAAATTGGGTATTCACATGTATCATCAAAAGTTACATTGTTTAGGAGTTATAAAGAAAAAACTAAAAAGAGTCGATACTTTTTCTCAGTTTTGCATATGTCGTATACAGTACGTAAGGACATGCTGTACGTATGTCGAAATTGACCTGTAAGATTTTTCTTAATTATGAAAATAACGTTGTAATATAGTGTTACCCTTTTTTATACCATTCTTAAGCATTTTTTTTAATCGTCCAGTCCTCCTTTCTTCTTGTCAAAAACAATTTCTTTAATTTCTCAAAATAATCAAAATTTTCGATTTTTTAATGATTTTAAATGAAATATTGACTCTACAGACTTTTTTGGGGGCTTAAATTAAAGCCATTAAAATTTGCAGTAACTTCCTGTCCGTTTTGTTTCTTGTAGAGTAGTAATTCATATCGATATTAAGTCCGAAATATGATCAGAGCGTAATTTTTTCACTTTTCGCAAAAAATGGCCAATTTTCGGAATGCAATAGCTCCTAAACAGTTGGTCCTACAGAGATCTACTTCAGTTCAAATTGTTCCAAATTTAGTGTTCTTTAAAATGTCACATTCACACGTTTAATCAAAAGTGTTATAGTTTAGGCGTTATAAAGGAAAAACTGAAAAAAAAAATCGGAAAATTTTACAGTTTTTCGTGAGTTACGCTGCGAGTACAGGGTTTTGAAAACTGCAAACTACCCCAGGTGACCCAAACTACGTATTAAAAAATCAGAACTACATCGCGATTTGCAAATTTAATGTCTAATATGACTGGACTAGCAGCTGGATTTTAGCAGAAATATGAAGTCGGGAGAGAAAAAGTTCGTCTGGTATGCGAGCTTTTCAAATACTATATTTGTAGTTTTACTATTTCAAGTGATAAAATTTCATTAAATGAATCATTGTAAGCCTGACGCCAATAACCGAATTAAACTGGTGATCAATAGAAAATAATTCTTTTCATGCTATGTCTCTTAAATTGATTAAAAATGAGAGGGAAAATATACAACAAAACTGAGTTTTTCTTCTTATATTTTAGAATCGTTTAAAAGTATGCAACTCATTCGAAACAAATGATTGAAAAACGTTTCAGACAGTTATTAAAGCATATAAAATTATCCCTTTTTTAAAATTAACATCTACTAGATTAAGTCAGCCTCTGTTATAACACTAATTTTTCTAGAGGTACTTATAAAATCGAGGAATATGGTTACTAAACAAGCTTCGGAGTTATTAATAGGCAAAATTCAAACTTCTGCTTCTATCTGTTTATTTTTAGTTTCATATGACAGCTTAACAAAAAATAATATTGTTAATAGAATGCTTCAAAATCAAAACTTAAATTTAAATGACGTAAAAAAAAACTGTCAGATAAAGGTTAATTTTTACAAATAAAAAACATAATAAAAGTACAAGTAAAGAGAGCTGCAATTTCCTTTAATTCCTTTAATTCAGAAAACTGCTGTACTTTTATAAATTATAAAATATAGCTAATCAGAAATAATAGCTAATCTGAAAAATTGATATACATAATTTAAAAACCACACATCTGTTAAAAACAGTAAAAAATAAATTCATTTTCTTAATTCAATTAAAATAAAACTAATATAGTGGAAAATATACATGTAAGTAAAACTTGGATGTCGATGCCAAGTCACATAGTTTTGTTTGAGCATAAGACAAAACGCAATATTGACGTCATTATGGCATAAACTCATTGCTTCAACAAAATGAACATTGTTTTAAAAACATCGTGAAAGACGATTCAAATCAGTAAATCAGCGCAAATTAAAGCTTAATATATAAATTGCAAGGAAAATAATTGTAACAGTTAGAGCAATAAAAAATGTCTTACATTTGCATCCGTCGAAGTTTTTGGCGCAGGTTTAAAATATTTCTTAATTCTTTTTTCCCCCTTTTTTATTTCAGTATAATAAACTTTTATTATTATTATTTCTTCAAATTTACTACATCAAAAAATTCGTTCGGTCCCAACACAAAGTGAAAAGTGATAAATTTTCTTTTTAATTATCTTCAGTTTAAACATTGCACTATCTTTCGATAATGGTATTTTGTGTAATTTTCTTTAATTTAAATTTATTTAAAATATAAAATTTGGTGGCCCCTGCATATTATCTTTTTCCCTTTTAATTATTGCATCGATCATTTATTTTAATTTATTTCAAATATAAAATTTGGCGGCCCTCTGCATATATTCTTTTTTTTTTTAAATATTGCATCGATCTTGTTGAATTATGTACAGGGTGCGCCAGAGAAACTTACTTTTTTGAAAAAATTCCTGCGCTGTGAATTGGCTGCGTAGAAAGCCAAGAGTGGGCGCATCTGGAGCGGGAAATCTCCAAGTTTTGTTTTCCCTTTAATTAGTCGCCATCATGCTATGGTCAAAAGAACAGCGCGCCTTTGCCGTCGAAAGCTACTTTTCGAACGGTCGCTCAGTTACTGCTACGCAACGCGCGCATCGAGGATTTCTTCCTTCCCAGCCTCGAAAAAATGAACATTAGGGACGTGTGGATTCAGCAAGATGGAGTCATCAGTGCCTGATTACTGAATAGGCCAATTAGGCCGTGGCCTAGGGCCCCCCACAATGTATGGGCCCCCAAATGGCTAGAATTGCTCTAATCGATGGCTAAAAATGTTTTATCCAATGCCTAAAATTGTAAAGCCTCAGTATAGGGGGCCCCAAAAGAGTGTTTGGTCTAGGGCCCCGTAATATCTTAATCGGGTCCTGGGAGTCACAGCACACACAGCACGAGATTCAATGAATTTGTTGCGACAACATTTCCCCGACCACCTCATCTCTCTCAAAGGCGATCTCCCATGGCCAGCACGCTCCCCAGATTTGGGGCCGTGCGATTTTTTTATGGGGTTATTTGAAATCCCTGGTTTATGTTGATCGACCACGCATAATAGCTCACCTCAAGAATAACATTCGCGACGAAATTGCCAACATACCAATTGATATGCTGCAAAGAGTGCTCACAAACTTTAAAAATCGTCTTAATCAGTGTATGCTCAATGGGGGTCATCATTTAACCGATGTCATTTTCAAGACTAAATGAAAAAAAAAATGGGATATTGTATTCTCAAATAAAAAAAGAATTAAAACAATAACTTAAGTAGTTTTGTTTTTATTGACATTTCAAAAAAGTAAGTTTGTCTGGCGCACCCTGTATATATAATTTGATTTATGTTTTATTAATTCAACTAATTTTAGTTACAGAGGTTCGTGTACCTTTTAAAGCTCTCGCACATATTTATACAGTAATTTTTTGTTTTCCAAACTGGGCAGGGCGACCTATAGTTTCTCGTTTACATGATCCCATGAACGAGAAAATTTCGTATTTTTCGCAACGAATATTGCTGTGAAGGAATCTTAACAATTTTTCGCGGCCCCAATTATTTATTTTTGATAAGTAATAATTGGGGCCACGGAAAATATAGGACATTTTTTAAAATTCAGGTTTACTGATATTCTTAATAATGTTTAAATTATTCCGCTTCTCTTTTAAATTTCATTCAAAGTCCTGAAATATTTTCCTAAAATTTCATTTTAATAATAAAATAAAATCGGCGGCCCCTTTCTTCAGAAAAGTGGAGGGGTGTAGCACCCCCCACACCCCCCCTTGCCGACGGCCCTGCTAATAAGAAGAAACATTGGGCATCATCAAAAATATTTTAAGAAAGAAAGGATATCAAAGTTGGCAATGAGGTCTTTAAATTAGACAAATAAGCGAAATTTTCTTAATAAGAAATTGTTGTGGTAGATCAAAATGACCTCATATGACCTCTCAGCAATCCGACCATAAGGGCGAAGGCTCCATTTCTTAAGTTCGCCACAGGGTCTGATCGAACCTCCTACATAGCTAAGCTACAGAATACAAGATTCTTGAAAAGCGCGATCAGCATTGCGTTTCAAATTCGTGATATAGCATACGCTCTTGTTTGGCAACGGAACAACGGAACAACTCGTAAAGTGAACCAATATCTAAATCACAGGTTCCATTTATACGTCCAGATGCCACTCATATAAAATTTCAGATCTGAGGTTTATAAATTTATCTACAAGGATCGCTCGTGAGTTTGTTTTCAATGTTAAGAAGCTTACTCGAAGGATGAAATTATAGAAAAACTACCGGAATCGAACCTGAGCTCTTTTATACACATTGGTAAACAAAATACTTGTATGACTAAAAGGAAAAATCTGTGGCGGGAGCAAAATTTAATAACTGCATTAAAATGTAACGGAAAATTTTATTGCATTGCAAATAATACTTACTGTTTTTTAAGTTTTCTCCCTGATTGCTGCTCTTCAAATCCCTCATGGTTGTGTAGAATTCGAGCTCCGTGTTTTTTTATTTTTTTTCTTATAATCATACAAGTATTTTGACAGCTATTGAAAGTTCCCAATCACAAATTTTTTGGACAATTTGAAAGAAGTTATATATCTCTATAGGGCTTTAAATCTACGTGAGGCTTATAGAAATTATTTTTTAATTTTTTTTTTTTTAAAGCATTTAATATTTGAAACCTTTTTTCATTTAAAAAATATTTTCATCTTTTTAGTACTGTATACAAAAGTTTGCAGTCGATTTTTAAAACTTTAACTAGATTCAATACACCGCCAACTCGGTTATTCTATCCAAGGACAGCAGTTTCGTGCTTATTTGCACTCGTCATCCTTTAATAGGAAGTAACCGAGCTGGAAGCAGGCTTTATACTTGAATTAGATATCGACAGAGACTTGCGATTCATTTTAAGTTTATCTCAGATTCCTTTGACTTGATCATATCTAAAGTAGAAATATACACATCTACCAATGATTTATCATACTATTTAACTCATTTATGCCCAAGTTTTTTTTTTTTTTTTTCAATTTTTTTCAACTTTTATGTGCTTAAAAGTCTTCCTTGGAATGGTTTACATACATTTTAGGCTTGAAATAGTTTGCCGTTGACATATATATTTATTAAGTTATTTAACATATTGTTTATGGGATATTGTGCAGATATGTGAGTAAAATACGGCCTTACTTGACTTTACTTGTGCAAAGTAACATTACAGAAGGCATCTCTGATCAATTTTAAGCAAATCATTTTAAAATAATTTAATTTTATGAAAAATAAGTTCGTAAAAAAAATTTACTTTCTATGGCTGCCCATGCTGGATTGTCACTTGACTGATTTGTCCGAAAATAGCTGTCAATAAATAAACTCTGATGTCCAAATAGTGGCTCTATCTGGTTTTCTCAAGAAGAAGGACTATTTAACTTGTGAAAAACAGCTTTAGTAAAGTGATATACCCATTACAGGTTTTTGTATGCAGTAACTAACAAGCGTCCCGTTTTTAGGCTACTGAGCATAAATGGGTTAATTGCTATTCTGGGGGAAATTTTAAGAGCAAGAAAATGTATTTTTTTATGAGATTCATACTAAAATGCAACACTTTTCGTAGCTCAAAAAAAAAAAAAAAAAATATTCTAGCGTGCAAAAACATAAGCGCAAAAACTCCTGGATCGTTCTCATTTTACATTTTCCAGTACTTACGTCGAAAAATCAACAATCTGTAATACCCATCGCATACACAAATTGCCATAATTATGAATATTGCTTTAAAAGATTTGGACATTAAAATAAGAGTATTGTTCAACAATGAATTTTAATTGAAGGATCACCCACATTTTAGTATGAAATTAGTTAAAAACAATTATAATGCACGTTCCTACTACCTTGGAAAATTGGAACGAGTTTTATGTGATGCAGAAAAATAAGGGGTTCCTACAGATATATTTAGGGCTTGTGCCGGAAATTTTTCGTCCTCATATTAGAGGATTTATACAAAACTGTTGATTAAAATTGGAATAAAATAACAATGTAAACATTAATTTTTTTTTTTTTTTTTATAGAATATAGCACTGTTATCATGTCTGGGGTTACATAAAAAAATTCCCAAGAACACGATCACAGGAAGTGGATGAAAATTGAGTTGCAAGACCCGAACAAATATACATTTTCAAAAACACTTTTTCAAAATTTTAAAATGAGGAACGTTCAAAAAAGCTTTATTCACATAATCGCATGAAAGACAACAAAATTGAATTCTATAAAATCAATTTGAAATGCACTGCACAATTGTTTTCATACTTTGACCTAAATTTCAGGACGATTGGTAAAATATTGTGATCGCTACTTAATATGCCCAAACACAAATATATCTTTATCGTTAATTAATATACTTATATTGCGGCAATGTATTACAAATAATGAGAAAAAACCCACGTGAGAGCTGCCAGTCCTTTTAGGTACGAATTTTATTTAAAAGCAAGACAAGATAAGAAAAATGTTGTGTAATTAACAATAAAAAAGTCTTGTAATTACAGAAAACTTTGTGTTACTCTGTTATTTTTCTTCCAATGTGAACGTTTTATTACATTCCTTTTTAATGTGTTTCTGCTTGAACCGTTCTTTCTTCTGAATTTACTCACTGACGTTGTTCTGCTGCTTGGAAGATACAGATGAATTACTTTCATTAATTTCTCCATTAGATCGTATACAGCAACAAATGACACACCAAGGTAAAGGCCCATATAGCTCCCAATCACGCTGAACATTTCTAGAGTCTGAAAACAAATAGTAATAATAAATTCTGTCTACCATCAATGTTCTTCTAAGAAGACCAGACACAACATTTGATCTGTTCAACATAGAAGTGTTAAATTCTTAAGAAACTTTGCAGCGCAAGGACGGATACAAGGGAGGGACGATGGGGAGATCGCTTTTTCCTTGAAGAAGCCTGTACACCGACTATTTTCTGAAGAGTTTTTAAAAACCGAAATTTTAGACGATTTTCGCTTATTTTTTTGAGGGGTGGAGGGCTTTCCTCTTCGAAAATGCTTCAATTAAAGTCTAAAGAGAGAAGAAGTTGCAGTCTATCGTTGATGACGTTGAAGACAAAAATAGTGCTCGGAACTTTTTAATGGAAAAATTTTCGAAATTGAAATTCTAAAGAACAGAATTTTAGACCCCCGATCCCTATATGAAAAATTTCTGGATTCGCCCTTTCTTCAGCACAACTACAATTCATACAAAGCTCTAATGGGTACTTCAAACTAAATCTAGGGAAAAATTGTTCTTCACAGTTTCTAAAATAATTCTGAGAAAATTACGAAATTTTTTTCAGACACTATTAGTTTCTCTATAAAAGATACAGAAATTTAAGTTCAACTTTAACCCTCTGGCAGTTTAGCAGTTCCAGAATAACATCTTAAATGAACGTGATAAGACGTCCAAAACCGTCAGGGGGTTAAGAAGAAAAAAGCCATCATATGTGGCTTGGTTGACAAAACATTTCATGTATTAACTAAATATTTCTTCTACAAGCACTAAATCTTAATTTATATGGCAGATATTACTTAAATATTAGTTTTACTAATCTTGTATTGTTTTTAAAGATACATCTGAGTTTAAATGAAATGCATAAGTTAGAAATGGCTCAAGAATGTATTAATGTAAAGTTTTTATTACTTTTTCTGAAACCACAGCTTTCAGCTTACACTAGCAGAATAATTTACGTTTCGAACAATCCCAACTAAAACTTAAATAAAAAAGGAGCTTAAATCTAGAAGTACTTCGTATATATATATATATATATATATATATATATATATATAATATATCAGGGGTGGACAACCTTTTTAGGGAAAGTGCCACTTTCTGGAGAGTAAAAGCTCAGCGTGCCACATTGTATTTTTCCAACAAACTGAAAATTTTTAAAAAGTTAAAAATAGATTTTAGGTTGGCTAACTATGTAATTTTTACTTAAATGAAACATTTTTTTCGTAAATCTGAGCAATTGTAATTTAATCATAATAACGATAAAACAAGTCCGAACTTAAGAGTTATCGTTAAAAAACACTTTTATAAGTTCTGTCAGTTGGCTTATGCTTCAAAAAGAAACAAATAACATCAAACATTCTATTCTAAAAATTAAGCAGTCTGTACTTAAATTGGTTTATGAGTCTGTATATTTTTTACCAAGTCTTTAGTTTTAGGATTAGTTCTTGAGAATCCTAAGAAGTTTAAGTGTTTTAAGTGCTATCAATTAATATTCAACGGTATTTAGATTTTTCTGCATTCATAACAAAAAATATTTGTTTAGAAGCGTATTTTGAACCAAATCTACAACAGCATCAGACGGCTAAAGTGTGTAAATGTGAAAAAAAAATTGTTGGTACAAATTTCCAAATTTCTATATAACGTGGATGACTTTCTGTTGAAGTAAGCTCTTATATTTGATTACCAATGCAAAAGGTCAGTAATTCTGATTTGGATTTCAGAAGGGTAACAAGTAGTGTCTTGCAGAGAAATAGACAAAGAATTTGAAAAGATCAGCATTTTTTTATGATCCTGAAAATCATCAAACCTAACACTGAATGTATACTTAAAATAGGTGTAAAATTTTCTCCATATATCATTGGAAAATTATTAAATTTGGGTTGATACTTTCAGTATTAAATTTAATGTTTTATTCTTTTTTCTCCAAAGTAGAGAGAAAGAAACTGAAGTTTCATCATAAAAGAATGTAGATGGCCTATACTGGTTTAGGAAACTTTTTTTGTACTATCTTAAATTTAAATTACTTAAACGCCGGATAATAAGAGATGACATAGCTAAATTCATTTGCTATTCTTCATTCCTAAGTAGCAAGTCCTCATTGCTTTCCTTCCAGACATTTTAAAAAACACACTCCCTAAAATTCTAAAATCTTATGACTATTTTTCCTTTGGACAGCTATTGCACATTTCAATGAAGGAGTAACTTGCCATGCTCTCCTCTTTCTCCTGGAAAAGTTCACAAAACATTCAGAGCTCTAATTCGTAGTTTGTTAATACAGTGAACTCTACAGGGTCACCAGCAGAGAAAAAGTATCATTCTTAGGCAAAGAGTTTGCGATAAACAATTGGATGATACTTTTGAAGTTTTTTTCCCAAATTTTTTTAAGTGATGTAATAAAAACAATTTAAAGATTTTCATTTGCTCAACCATACCGAATTTTGTCCAATCTGGTTTCTTAATTTTACTTGCAGAGTTAACTTTTTTTTAAATTTCATCACCCGTAGCTGAAACTATTGCAGATCAAGAATCCATTCTGCAGCATCGAACGTTTCATTCGCGTCAAGCACAAAATATGCTTTACAAAGCAGTGTCTGTAGCGTCACAGCTTTCGTCGGATCAAAATGTCAAGCTAACGCTAAGTACTTTGCAATATTGTAGTTAAGACAATTTGTAAACCAGCCTCCTGACACTTAATCGTCATAATATCGTTATATTTATCCGTTCAAGGGTTTTAATTTTTATCAATATTTTTGAGATCGACATTTTCCCCTCAATTTTGGAATTTTTTCAAAGTCTTCGCGTGCCACTGTTACTGCTCTGCCGTGCCACATTGTGGCACGCGTGCCGCGGGTTGGCCACCACTGATATATATATATATATTAGGGTGATTCAAAAAAAAATTTTTTTGAATTTCTCTGGTCTTACCCCGCAGTTTTTTTACACTATTCATGAATGTGATGTATGTAAAATTTTAGCTCAATTGAATAATATTTAGAGGTCGCTCAACGCGATCGAATTCTGTTGAAAATTAGCAATTTCGAGAGTTGGAGTATATAGCTTCATTACCCGAAATATTATTCTTCATATAATATGGAATAACTTAAAACGTTAGTTTACTCTACTAAGTAATTAGTCAATAAAATAATAGCTCAAAGTGAGTTGTAACGATTACCCCCCCCCCCCCGCTCCAAAGCTGCATTATCTCTTACCTGAGTTTGGGTAGAAAATGCAGCTGCAAGCTCGGGCTGTGGTTTCTGTTTTCTTTTCGGTTGTTTGAGGTGTATGAGTTTATTTGGCTAAAACACCTAGCATCCACTCTAGACAGGGCCCAGTATAAGTGACAGAAAGCCACTTTGATAGTAGCTGCTACAGTACAAAGTATGGGTCAAAATGGGGAGGATTTGACAACGTCCATAAAACGGTAAATGCAAACTATTCGCTCTGAATTGGCCGTTAACTTACAAAAGTCGTTTAAATCTAGGACTTCCTTTGATATTTCACTGGAACGAAACACTTATGCAAAATATATTGGAAAAATGAAGGATGATTGGCGGGTTTCATACCAGTATTAGTATCAGGACCACAAGCATTGATGATTTACTTCTGGGTTCTAGTAAGTCAGGCATTGGAAGTGCTACGGAAAATGCTGCTATACGATAACCAGTTAGATAAATGGGAACTTACTGAGCTCGTACGTGGTATGTGTTTCAATCACAGACTAAAAATGAATAGACCGCGCATCTCTCGATGAAACAGTGGATGTCAGTAGCGCTAAGATATATCATGTGATCTACAACAAAATCCTCTCTTTCTCTCTGACGATCTGGCGCGTTAAAATTTTTGGCAATCATTTGCAAGCTGTTGGTAGGCAAATGCTTCCTTGCGCTTTTCGTTCGCTCGATCATTCTAATCGCTTCGCGAGACATTTGTTTGTTCGCTGCTTGCAAGTTCCATCTCCGACAAACAATCCATGGCACGAAATTGAAAAATAGAATTTTCTACTTGTTTCAAATTAGGTTTCAAAAGTTTTTTAGTTTTTTTTTTTGAGGGGGGGAATGCACCAAGTATAGTTTCAAAAAAGCGATTTCAAGACTTAAACTTTGAAGGTTTTGAGCGATATTTAAAAAGAGCAACATTTATCAAAATCCAGGGTGATATGCATTACTGTTTGAAACCAGGCAACATTCCGGAACTCTCCCCCTCCCCCCCCTACACACACAGGGATAAAAATTCTGACGTATCTTATACCAACATTTGTCAAAAGGTGTTTTTATTTTAACACAAGCATCTATTTACCTTTTAATCTTCACAAAATGTACCACTTTCACTAAAATCCTTAATGAACATGTACTTCAAAAAGAAAAAATTTGCTCAAATATTAGTCCTTAAAATCTATATTTAGAATATTAATTTGTATGTAATATTCATAATGATATCCCACGAGAAAGGGACACTTCTCAAAATAGTTTTGAATTCCTCTCTCGGTCTGTAATAAATACTAAAATTGGCTAAACTTTCATCAGGTGGTAGGCACTGTCCCCCATATGGGGGGAGGCGGGGGGGGGGGCTCAAGCCCTCTCTTAGAAACTAGAATTCTCTAGCTTTTAGTACAATTTGTTCAAAAAAAAATCATAACTTTTTCAACCATCAATCAATAAGTAACTAAAAAGGCCAAAATTAAATAACTTTAATCTTCACTGAAACTTCTTTACAGGAACAAAATATCCTGCTAAGCTGTTGGAAAACTATCTGAGACCCCCCCCCCCCCCGCCCGAAATTGCGAGAAATAATCTTTAAAAAAGCAGTTGCTTTACGTATGTACAAGCAATTGATAATTAGTTACACATAGTTCAGTAGAGAATGAATAAAAAAACATCATAAGTAGGGGAGGTGATTTTTTAAAAATGCAATTTTTGAGACATGCCCTTTCATTCTGCTTGTGCGGTATAAGGTCGTACCGACAGATGAATAGTGCAAAAAGGTCGAATTACGAAAAATAGAGTATTTCACTTTTGCTGTAACTTTTTCCAGAAAGAAAGGGCAAATACTTCTAATTGAATAAAATGTTTAAATGGTAATTTAATGGCATTTAAATCAAGGCTTTACATTCCCCACAAACTATGCAAAAACATTAATTTGTTGAAATAGAACTTATTAAAGTCACAGATTTACACTATCGGTGAAGATATAGATTTCTTTTCATTCTGTGTGATCAAAGATAGCAAGCGAAAACGCTCAACTAAAATTGTTAATTTTGTTCATAAAATGTTACTCGCCAAAAAAGTGATAAAAATCTTTCTAACTCTATTTTTAACAATTAAAGCAAGAGTTTTGAAAATAACTGAGATATTATTACAGACTAAACTTACCTATGGAATGTTATTGGTCCTCCCTTGACCGATTTTTCTTTGCATCCAAATGCACAACATTTAGAAACCATTTTATCTCAAAACAACAGTTCATCTCCATAGAAGTGCATACTATGATCCGCTGCGGTGGTTGTAGATCACGTGGTTAAAGCCAGGTAGGTTCTGGCGGCGGAAAGGTTACCACACACTCTCTCTATGTATCTTAACTCTGTGGTTTCAATACGACATGCATTGCCGGTACTAAAGTTGGAGCATGTTTGAACTTGGGGGAAAAAAACTGGGGAAGCAACTTTTATATTGTGCTTTCCGCCATTATATTTTAGACCAGTGGTGGCCAACCCGCGGCACGCGTGCCACAATGTGGCACGGCAGAGCAGTAACAGTGGCACGCGAAGACTTTTGGAAAAAATTCCAAAATTGAGGGGAAAATGTCGACCTCAAAAATATTGACAAAAACTAAAACTATTGAACTGATAAATATAATGATATTACGGCGATTAATTATCAGGGGGCTGTCTCACAAATTGTCTTAACTACAATATTGCAAAGTACTTAGCGTTAGTTTCGGACATACAACGAAAGCTGTGACGCTACAATGTTTTGTAAAGCATATTTGTGCGTGACACGAATGACACTTTCGATGCTGCAGAATGGATTCTTGATCAACAATAGTTTCAGCTATGGGGGATGAAATTTTTTAAAAAGTTAACTCTGCAAGTAAAATTAAGAAACCATATTGGATAAAATTCGGTATGGTTGCACAAATAAAGATCCTTAAATTGTTTTGGTTACATTACTTAAAAATAATTTGGGAAAAAAACTTCAAAAGTATCATCGAATTATTTATCACAAACTCCTTGTGACCCTGTAGAGTTAACTGTATTAACAAACTACGAATTAGAGCTATGTTGTAGAGAGCTATTGTCGACTATGTATGTGTTGTAAACTTTCCCAGGAGAAAGAGGAGAGCATGGCAAGTTACTCCTTCATTGAAATGTGCAATAGCTATCCAAAGAAAAAATAGTCATCAGATTTTAGAATTTTAGCGAGTGTGTTTTAAAATGTCTGGAAGGAAAGCAATGAGGACTTGCTACTTAGGAATGAAGAATAGCAAATGAATTTAGCTATGTCATCGCTTATAATCCGGCGTTTCAGTAATTTAAGTTTAAGATTGTACAAAAAAAAAAAAAAAATCCTGAACCAGTATAGGCCATCTACATTCTTTTATGATGAAACTTCAGTTTCTTTCTCTCTACTTTGGAGAAAAAAGAATAACATTAAATTTAATACTGAAAGTATCAACCAAAATTTAATAATTTTCCAATGATATATGGAGAAAATTTTACATCTATTTTAAGTATACTATCAGTGTTAGGTTTGATGATTTCCAGGATCATAAAAAAATGTTGATCTTTTCAAATTCTTTGTCTATTTTTCTGCAAGACACTACTTGTTACCCTTCTGAAATCCAAATCAGAATTACTGACCTTTTGCATTGGTAATCAAATATAAGAGCTTACTTCAACATCAGAAAGTGATCCACGTTGTATAGAAATTTGGAAATTTGTACCAACAATTTTTTTTCACATTTACACACTTTAGCCGTCTGATGCTGTTGTAGATTTGGTTCAAAATACGCTTCTAAACAAATATTTTTTGTTATGAATGCTGAAAAAGCTAAATACCGTTGAATATTAATTGATAGCACTTAAAACACTTAAACTTCTTAGGATTCTCAAGAAATAATAATAAAATTAAAGACTTGGTAAAAAAGATAGACTCATAAACCACATTAAGTACAGACTGTTTAATTTTTAGAATAGAATGTTTGATGTTATTTTTTTTTTAAGCATAAGCCAACTGACAGAACTTATGAAAGTGTTCATTAACGATAACTCTTAAGTTTCGGACTTGTTTTATCTTTATTATCATTTAGATTTCAATTGTTCAGATTTACAAGAAAAAGTGTTTCATTTGAGTAAAAATTACATAGTCACATAGTCAGACAATCCAAAATCTATTTTTAACTTTTCAAAAATTTTTAGTTTGTTGAAAAAATACAATGTGGCACGCTGAGCTTTTACTCTCCAGAAAGTGGCACTTTCCCTAAAAAGGTTGGCCACCCCTGTTTTAGACATTGTGTTTTCTGTGGTATTACAACCGAAATCTATTCTACTCTTGGTCTCTCGGTATTTTAACCGATAAAACCAAGAAATAAGTAGAATTGGGGTATTAGATTGCGTGCAATGTCAGATGCGATGTTCACGCAATTGCGGGGAACCATCCACTGCCATTGGATCTACAATACTGCTTTTTAAGCGGTTTTAGCAATCATAGTCCAGAATAAAACATTCTAATTTTAAACCTGGAGTGAGGAACAATGAGGTTGAGGAGTTGGTAGCACATTTTTAGCAACGTGCAACTAGTAATGGAAGTTGCGCAAAGTTAACTTCTGATGACCCATGTAAAAGAAGTGTCCAAGGAAGATACTAGAGCTTAGTGCGATGTTCTTGAGCAGAGCACCTTCTCTTGGTGTATGTTTTCGTGTCCCAGGAGTAGTTCCTCTTGTTATATCTGTGTTATGGCTACAAGTTATGGATATTTCCCAACCAGTTCAAACTTGCAGCTGGACAAACAAAAGGTATTCGTAACATATGAATGTGATTTCTTTCACATTCTTATCGTTAATGG
>JAXGGA010020025.1:0-18958 GCA_038373865.1 Uloborus plumipes | reverse complement strand
TACCATAAAATTCCGAAGTCAAAAAGTCCACAGGAAGAAAAGTCCAAGTTCACAGATAATTCCAAGAAAGTCCTTGAAGATGCCCCACGTTGGGCGCCAAAATTGTAACGAGTCCGTAGCACCTTCAACTTTCTTCAAATGAGCATTCCAATCTTGAGGAAGTAACTATGAATTTATTTACAAGTATTTACACTATTTACAATATGAGCAGGAAACAATTGCTAAACATCCAGCAATTAGGTAGCAAAACAGTACACTGTACTCTCAACAGTAACTCAGCACCACGTATCAAACGTGAACAGTAATTAAGCAATTACAAAAGCAAAACAACCATTCGCCAAGCGAACGAAAACGAGTCACCAGATCAAATCTGAAAACAACTGACTGACTTGTGTTCAAGGCCAGCTATTTATACACGGAAAGTAGTTTCGATAATGTTCCAGCAAAATCCGGAGTATTCCAAATCATTCATAACTTGAACAATTCCATTGAGAAAGTTCTAGCGATAAAAAGAAAAAGAAAAAAAAAACACTCCGAGCGAAAAATGTCTTCACGCTTATTAAATGCAGGGCAAGTGTAAAAACTACAAAACGTTACAAGGCCGGTATACAAGTGATAAAAGTGATATCTTCAGATACTTTTGCAACATGACGTCAGATAAAACCAAAACTACACTGAAGTGACAAAAGTCATGGGATACCTCTTAATATCGTGTCGGCCCTCCTTTTGCCCGGTGAAGTGCAACAACTCGACGTGGCATGGACTCAACAAGTCGTTGGAAGTCTTCTGCAGGAATATTGAGCCATGCTGTCTCGATAGACGTCCATAATTGTGAAAGCGTTGATGGGGCAGGATTTTGGGCACGAACAGACCTCTCGATGGTGTCCCATAAATGCTCAATGGGATTCATGTCGGGTGATCTAGGTGGCCAAATCATTCGTTGGAATTGTCCAGAATTTTCTTCAAACCAATTGCGAACACCATCGGCTCTTACCAGCTGAAATCGTGACTCATCGGACCAGGCCACGGTTTTCCATTCATCTAGGGACCAACCGATATGCTCACGTGCCCACGAGAGTCGCTGCAAGCGATGTCGTTCTGTCAGTAAAGGCACTCGAGTCGGTCTTCTGCTGGAATAGCCCAAGAAATCCAAATTTCTCCGCACAGTTCTAGCAGACACGTCCATTGTACGTCCCACATTGATTTCTACGGTGATTTGACGCAGTGTTGCTTGTCTGTTAGAATTTACGACTCTTTGCAGACGTCGCCGGTCTCGATCTTTAAGTGCAGGCGGTCGACCACTGCGCTGTCCATGGTGGGATGTTATGCCTGAAATTTCATACTCTCGGCACACTCTTGACACAGCGGATCTGGGAATGTTGAATTCTCTAACGATTTCCGAAATGGCATGACCCATGCGTCTAGCTCCAACTAACATTCCGCGTTCAAAGTCTGTTAATTCACGTCGTGCGGTCATCATCACGTTAAAACCTCTTCACATGAATAACTTGAACAGAAATGAAAGCTCTGTAAAAGCACTGCGCATTTATACCTGTTCTATGCGATGCTACTGCCATCTGAAAATTTGCATATTGCTATCCCATGACTTTTGTCACTTCAGTGTAATGAAAATGATGCAAGGCAGGAAAAACAATAACTATTTACAAGATTTGTAACAATGCCTACAGATGTGCCAATTCAATTCAAACGTATTCAGTTTCCGATTAGATTGGCATTTGCAATGACTATCAACAAATCCCAAGGTCAAACGATGTCTGTTTGTGGCTTAGATTTGAGAACACCATGTTTTTCACACGGACAATTATACGTGGCATGCTCTCGAGTGGGTAAACCATCCAGTTTGTTTGTGTTAGCTAAAGATGGACTAACAAAAAATATTGTTCACGCTATAGCATTAAGAGATTGATATTGTTTAATAGTGTTACTGTCGTAATTGTTTAATTAATGATATATAATGTTAAGGAATAAATTATAATAACTTAAAAATAATGTTTGCCTTTTGTTATTTTTATATTTCCTCATCGTTCACAGCGCTCCATGCTTTTTTCACGCATATACCACATTCTTACATGCATACAATATACACATTCTACCATACATACATACATACTTACAATAAGTAAGCTATTTTTTGTCTACACTAGAAATGACTAGGAAATTATTTATATGGCAAAACAACGTTTGCCGGGTCAGCTAGTCTTAATAGAAAAATTGAAACAACATCAAAAAGAAGGCATTTGTAACTGGTTCTCTAATCCTCTTAGAACAGACCAGCTGAGATTTTTCAAGTTACGTTTTTGTTAATCTCTCAGATTAGGAACGTATATGTTGGGATTAATCCCTCTTCTATTCTGATAAGTATGGGCATTGTGAACAAAATAATCTGCTCACTTGAAGCGAAGTAAAATTTTTTTGCTCAGAACAAAGCAAAATTTTTTTATTTGTTTATTAAGATTTACTATTCGCATTGTTTGCACGTAGTCTCACGGGAGCAATGTTCCTGTACTTTCTTTCAATTTGATGTGAAGTTTAACAACTTAAGCGGGATTTAAGATATTTGTATTTAACTATGTTATTGACATATAATAAGCCATTCTGCGCAAAAACAGACATTTTACCCCACATGGTAGGTCATATACTGTTGTCCCCGCTTAATTGGGTAACAGATTAACGAATACCCCGCTTATACGAATAAAATATCTTAGAACCGATGCCATAGATGTAATGTTAAAGATCCCCGCTTAAACAAATACCCCGCTTAATCGAATAATATTTCTTGGAACCGAGAGTATTCGTTTAAGCGGGGCCGACAGTACAAGGATATTTTAAATTAATTAACCTATAACCTTGAAATTGAATTATATAAGAGCTGTTGAAAAGAGCATCGAAAAGAAAATTAACCCACAACTGGTTAATTTTCTTTTCGATAGCCGACTTTTCGGTGATAGCCGACAGAGTGATGTACTGTCTGATCTTAGGTGAAACCTTCCGCGCATTTACGCATGCGTCAGGTCTCCTCCGATCTAGCCAAAATAGGGGTGTTAGGTAAGATAAAAATAAGGGGAGGAATAATAAAAAGCGTACCAAACAACGTGGAACGATGTTAATTTCAAATACATAGTTTAGTTGAATACATCAAAAGGATATAGCAAATGCAAGTTTTAAATTGAAAACTTTCGAAAGTTATCACCTACAACACATCTACCTTTTTTTAAGTGGAACTATTCGCAAGTACCACGCGTGGCTTTCATGGATAGACAGTAGTGGTTAAGACGCTTGCCTCTCACGCCCAAAGGCATGCAGTCAAGCTCGACTCCAGTCGGTGGATCTTCATGATGCAGAAAATCGACAGCGTCCATGTCGTACGATTATGCGGCATGTGAAAGATTCCTCAAATATTGATTTCGAATATATAAGGCTCCTATAAGAGGGGAGCTGACTCATCCGACATTTTGGTTTCAAGACGGTGGGCGTGGAACCCCTGGTATCTGTACTCGAGTCGCATTGGAGAAAAGTGGAAGCTAAGCTTGAATTGTAGCTGCATAGATGATATTTGACTATTTTTGTCTATATGACAGAAACATTTCATAAACTAAGGTTTAAAACAAGTGCAATATGAATATAGACCCAATTTCATGAAACATTTCCCAATAAACTGTTTTTAAATTCGAAAAAAAGTTATCTTTTCAAATTTGCCTAATATGGTGCTTTATCCAACTAATCATAAGTTATTTTACGCCAGAGCAACCAGATATAATATTAATATGTTCCAAATACCTGTAACAAGGCTGGATCCAAGAGTGTCTTGGAACCAAAATGTTGGACAAGTCAGCCTGTCCTCTAAAGGAGCTCTAGGCATATAGTATCTCTTAGCTCTAGGCATATAGTATCTCTTCTTGCCAAAATTAGATATCTAGTGCAGTTTCGCATCCAATACAGCCCAGGTGCCTCCATCTAGTGGGGAAACTGGGCATTGAAGTTCTGGTGGCAATGGCATTCCGCCGATAGTGTTGCTACATGAAAGAATGGGAGGAAAACACTAGGTCTGCAAATAGTTGAACGCAGCTCCGTAAAAAAGAAGGTAATGTGTTTTGAACCCGGGTTATTGCTTTTCAATACCCAACCAATCATCCTGGTTGCTTTGCATTGTCCACCTTATTCACCCATAATTAATTCGTAGGATTTTTGTTTTTGGGGTTACATGAAAGGCTTGATGTACAGATACTTACAAGTGCAAATAAATTGTTTCGCACTGAACAATATGCTTTTAAAGGTGTTAGTTTTTATACGTAATTTGTAATTCATCTGAAATCTATCGAATTTTTGAAAGTTCATTTCGCTTATGACAGCATGTAATTCTATTCGTTGTTTTGATCGCTCTCAAGATTTTAAACAAGAAGTTTTTAGCATTTTTTTTCAAAAACAAAGACTCTTTACGTGAAATAAATGCATGTATATTTTATCAAACTGCATATTTTTTGTATATTTGATGGACAAGTTTCTTTTACCGAAAACAAAGAACTATTTTTACTTATTTATTAAAAAAATATGTTTTGTAAATAGGTGACTGCAACCGCAAATGTGATAAAACTCTTTCCAAAACCGAGCTACATATTAGTCTGACAGCTAACAGAAACCGAAAACATTTCAGAGAGTTTCATTTATAATTAATTCGTATTAGTCCAGGCTAGTGTCCATTGAAATGTCATCGAACCTAAAATTTTTACATATATGACATTTTTTGGCGGTTTCTATATGAATTTGACCTGCTGATTCCGAATCCGTTGAGTGCCAGACGCTAAACCTTGAGCATTTTTGTCAAAATGGCGAAATCCAATATGGCTGCTGTAAAAGGTATGAACAAATTAATGGAAACGTACGTGCAATGAAACATTTTATACACTTAAAAATGATTGTACTGTTTAGTCAAAATATAATTCTATTGAAAATTGATATTTATGAAAAGTATACGAATAAAAAAATTATCAAAATGGTAAAATTCAAGATATCAGCCTGAAAAGTTGTAAGGTTTGTTTTCAGGTATTAATCATTTTTTAAACCGTAATTTACATGAAAGTAGAATGTTTTAACAAAGATAAATGTTTAAAATGATATGCAGGGAGCATAAAAATGTGATTTAGCCTAAAAATAACACTTTAAAAATATTTAGAAACATTCCAAACTTAAGTTTCGGGATTTTGCCGGTTTAAACCAATTTCCTGCAAGAAACAAGTTTCTTTTGCGAAAAAGTTTCCCATATTGATACAAGTTGCATTAATGCGAACTTCTTACCGGTGTGAAACGTATTTTTAACTACCAGTTGGAAGGTATATCCAATGTGTTTGTGTAGTGTTTCGTCTTCAGCTGGATTATAGATTGTTCAGATTGACATCACCCAAGTAAGGGTATGTGCAATCTCTCGATATTGTAGTTTTGGATGAATTTCAAACAAATTAGCGGCTCAGCTATTTGCTTGAAATTTCTGCCTTAGCTGTAGCCATATTTGTTAAACTGCTCCAGGAGCTTTCCTGATAAGCCATAAAGGTGCCAAACTGCTACCATCAACCTATCTCAAAGTTTTTGCAAGTTTCCGATTTATTGCCGTAAAGTGACTGACTTTTGTTTGGAAGCGTTATAAATTCTTTAGCTAGGTTTTTGATTTTAGCAGGATACTTCCCTGATTTCTTCCAGGTATGTTACTGGCAAAAGTTAAGCCTATAACTGCCCATTATTTTCCAGGAGTGTTTCGCATTGTTTTTAGTGAAACTGTGAAGAGAGAAATTGGCTTAAAACATATCAGACAAATAAAAAACATATTTTCCGGTAAGAAGAGAATCGTATGAGAAACACCACTACAAAAAATTATTTTTTCCTAATGAAAAAGCGAGAACATTCTTAGGGCTAATGAGATATATTCAATAGATGTTTTGTGATAACTTTAGAAGCGTCTGCGAATCAACCGAACAAAACATTGCTACTAAACTAAAAAGGAGAAAAAAGCCTTGAGACTTATCTGGAAGATTCATTAAATAATTTGCAGTAATTTTAAAAATACATCTGAGACAGCAGAACGAAAAATTGTTGCTACTTAACTAAAAAAAATTTGCAAAGTTTTCTATTTTGATGCTTTATTTTAACAGAAAGCCTTTTTTCATTTTACTACTTCAAATGTACAAATCACTATACTACCATCTCTATAAAAATGTGTTTAGTTTTTTTTTTTCCTTTCTTGATGTGATATAGACTTAAACGTAAAGTATTGATAGGGCTTAAAATGCAGAGGACTCGGGTAAAATTGGCAAGGCACAGATGCATGCATGTGACAAAACGTGTCCTCAAGGATGCCACTAAACATTAAGAAGGTTAAAACAATGCTTACGTTAACCGCAAAGACTAAAATCTGTGATTCAAATCATACGCCAGACACAAGAATGGTATATGGTTTAATGGAGTCATCAAGGGAAAGCTTCCTTGCAGAAATTATTTAGTCATGAACTGGCTCCTCTTCTTACTGCTTTATTTGATGATGAGTGAAATATGAGAGGTCCAAATAAATCTGCACGAGAGTCAAAACTAAAGGCAGTTTTCAGGGTAGGCGGTAAGAGTAGTCCAGAAATTATCATTCTTGGTGATCGTGCAACATTGTGGGTAGTACCTATACTCGCAAAGCTACCTGCTTGAGTAATTAGTGCAGAAAAAAACCTTAGTAAGCACGAAATACAAACCATTCTTGCGGTGCACAATCTGTTTAAGAGATACGATAAATTTAGTACTACGTCACAACGTCGAGCCACACAAGAGAAAAATGTCTATTGTGTTTTTCAACTTAATGAAAAATCACCACTTTCTAAAAGAGATACCTTACTGAAAATAGTACCAAATATGACGCAAGTAATTAAGTTTGTTGTGAGCCGACTGGGTTCGATCCCAGGTCAATGTGTAATTGCTACTTGTACCGATTCTTTTCCGATTAGATTGGTGTTGGAATTCAACAAGCTTTTGTTTCTCATTAAGAAGCTGATGTGATTATGACCCACTATTTAGCTAAAGTCAGTAGTATTCCAAAAGAATTTAGAAACCTTCCAATTAAAGTAAGTCACTTTACGGCAATAAATCGGAAACTTGCAAAAACTTTGAGATAGGTTGATGGTAGCAGTTTGGCACCTTTATGGCTTATCAGGAAAGCTCCTGAAGCAGTTTAACAAATATGGCTACAGCTAAGGCAGAAATTTCAAGCAAATAGCTGAGCCGCTAATTTGTTTGAAATTCATCCAAAACTACAATATCGAGAGATTGCACATACCCTTACTTGGGTGATGTCAATCTGAACAATCTATAATCCAGCTGAAGACGAAACACTAAACAAACACGTTGGATATACCTTCCAACTGGTAGTTAAAAATACGTTTCACACCGGTGAGAAGTTCGCATTAATGCAACTTGTATCAATATGGGAAACTTTTTCGCAAAAGAAACTTGTTTCTTGCAGGAAATTGGTTTAAACCGGCAAAATCCCGAAACTTCAGTTTGGAATGTTTCTAAATATTTTTAAAGTGTTATTTTTAGGCTAAATCACATTTTTATGCTCCCTGCATATCATTTTAAACATTTATCTTTGTTAAAACATTCTACTTTCATGTAAATTACGGTTTAAAAAATGATTAATACCTGAAAACAAACCTTACAACTTTTCAGGCTGATATCTTGAATTTTACCATTTTGATAATTTTTTTATTCGTATACTTTTCATAAATATCAATTTTCAATAGAATTATATTTTGACTAAACAGTACAATCTTTTTTAAGTGTATAAAATGTTTCATTGCACGTACGTTTCCATTAATATGTTCATACCTTTTACAGCAGCCATATTGGATTTCGCCATTTTGACAAAAATGCTCAAGGTTTAGCGTCTGGCACTCAACGGATTCGGAATCAGCAGGTCAAATTCATATAGAAACCGCCAAAAAATGTCATATATGTAAAAATTTTAGGTATATGGCCTTCTAGCCTGGACTATATAGATTAAAATAAAAATAACTTCTGTAAGCTTAGATAAGACATTCATAACATTAAAAATACATAATAACTATGTATGGAGTAAACAAAACGTTCAAAAATTACATAGTTCCCTATCTTAATTTATATTATTTAGAATTCAAAAGGAAGTTTTTAATTGAGTGTTAAATTTTTTAAGCATTCATTTATTAGCGAGAGAGAAATATGCAGGATTTGAAACTTCACGAATATTGGTGGTATAACTGAAGGCTGCATGATATTTTAACTCTTCCATTAATGTAGTCGTTGCAATTTGAGTAATTTTGCATGAAGGCGAATAAGCGCTGTTTCGTGAAACTTGCATAAAATTTGCATTTCCACACTTTTCTTGGACATGAAAGCAGATACAAGAGTCTTCAGAAACTCTTAAATTAAAGTGAATTCTCGTCGGCTGTTAAAATGAAAACTGAAATGGTAAAATTAGTGCATTGAATAATGCAAATACTCTGTAAAATAAAAAAAACCTAGATAGTTTCAACTAAAAATTAGTAATTTCTCCCCCAACAAAAATACTTCCATTTTTGAACAAATCAGGAACCTCCCGAGAAACTCTAAATACGTTTACATTAATAGAGTGGCACTTTTTTTTTTCAGCAGGGAAACTAAGGCAGAATTGCAAGTAAGAACGTAGAACATTACGCGACATGTTGTGCAAAAACTACAGGACCTAGATACAAAATTTCGCCCTCATTCCGGGGTTAGTCAATCTGAGAGTACAGCCTTGAAGCTTAAGGTAAACCACGTGATAACGTTGTTTGCCACGTTTGCTAAATTGCGTTAGCAGTTTTCTTGATAAACCAAAATGATGCCTTAACAAAGCTTAGATTTCTCATAAGGTTACTGATTAATTCGATAAATTAGTCTTGTTTTTTTAGGAAGGTTACTGGTTTTGGCGTTAAATCTTCCCATTTTTTTGCCAGATATTTTCCTAGCAGAGTTTAGGCATATTAGCTGCTCATGTTTTTCCAGGAAGGTCTTTGAAATTTATTATAGTGTGCAACGGAACCCTATATCTTTTAGAAAATATTTGCATTAAAAATAGTTATTTAAGAAACCTGAACTGTGAATTTCTTCTTCGCATTAAAATGAAAAATCTTAATTTGTGACAAAGGTATGATAAAAAGAAACACCTTTGACCTACAAAAAACGTGTTCAAACTTATGAAAAATAATCGAATGAGACTCAAATAGATAATGCCTTTCGACATTAGATAAAAATAAAGTCATTTTTTAATGCTTGCATGTTTTATTCTAAAGCCAGAGACTCCTTTCAGTAATTGCCACAACGGGAAAAAACGAAGTCATGAAATTAGAAGCGTCAAATCTGTCAAGATGCTATAGTAAAAGAAATTCAAACTATTTTTATAAAAAAAAAAAAACTTAAAGCTCGTTAAAACTTTGTATCTTATTTTCGCTATCCAAGTATATGGAAACTTAAAGTATAAGAAAACAAAAATAATGAGAAAAAGAACTTATGGAAATTAATATGTGACAGGGAATTCTTTTCTTCTTATGGTTAGGTTTAATAGTTATTTAAAGTAAGGATAAAACTTGTAGTAAATAACTTTTCAACGAGGATTAGACATTTTCTTACCACAAGAATAGTTATTATGAGCGATCATATATTAATACCGCCCTCATAAAACTTTGTCACATTCATTTTATAATTTTAAACTTGAAGCATTTGTTAAAATAAAAAAAAAATGTCTTAAATAATTTAAGTTTGTAGTTGAGGAAATACAGTGGAACCTCGTTAATGTGAATGCGTTGAAACGAATAACTGCTAAGACGAACTACGTTTTTGATCCTTGCTATACGGTAGGCGTATTGTTCTTTGGATAAGACGAACTGGTTTTCAATGTGTCCCATTGAATTTCGTTTTAAACACACTTGCTCGTGGCATATGATTAAGCGATCTGCTACGAAAACAAAAATAGGCCGAACGAGATTTATTTTATTGTTTAATATCGTGTTCACTAGATTTTGCATCAGATCTCTTTTTGCGCATTCTCTGACGAGCTTTCTCCAGTCAATTATCAGACATCCTTCACTCAGAAAAAGGAGGGAGCTCCAATAACGGTCGAGAGAGAACAAATAGTAATCGTTATTGTTGGGGTAAAAAACAAAAAAACTCTTAAAATGCTTCGGATATCTTTCTCGCGCTGATTCTTATATAAAATGATTTTCTGAATCTAAATATGATCGCTGCTGTCCCTTATCAATCACCACTCCATTCCTTCAGTTTTCGATTGTTTTATAGCCATTTGCTTTAATTTGAAAAGCTAGGAAGCATAAAAAACCCTTTAACATTTTCCTGAAGGGCTAAAAAGTAGTAAAAAAAAAGGTTTTTATCTTCTGGATTTTTTAAATGTTTGTTTCATGTCTTTTTCGGTGTAGAATCAGAGTTTCGACTGCTTCTATACGAGGCTCTTATGATCTCCAAAAATTTTTGGCGCAGAGCATATATTTGCTTGCGTCAATGTTGAATGACGACAATCGTGTACGATTTTTCGCTTTCGTGTCGGTAAGTGGAAAAGCCGCTCTTAGAGTATTAAGTACAGTGAACTCTCACTTATACACCGCCTCATTTATGCGCTTTTTTTTTACTTACACGACGATTTTGAATGGTCCCAGCACATTCCACAGCAAAATAATGATAGTATCATTTGTTTATGCGTCGCTCGAAAGATAAATATTTCACTTATGTGCCGTATTTTTCGTAAAATGTCAAAAATATAATTCATTTTCTTTAAAAAATAAGCATTTTTCTTCACTTTCCTCTTTAATCTTTCGCCTTTATTGCTCCTGGAAAGCATTTTTTGCGCATGAACTAGAATTCGGAGAGGACAATTATCCATTATGGATCGTTTTAAAGAGAACATTTTGTAATTAGGTATGCTACAATTTTTATTTTTTCATTCTCATTGTAGCTACGTTACAGTATTTGCCAAACCGTAGTAACATGTACCTTTTCTGAAAAAAACATTCTTCATTCTCTCATTAGAACCTATGTTGCGTTTTAGTCCATTAAATAGGCTTGTTCACTTATACGTCTTTCTCACTTATGCGCCTTTTTCTGTCGGTCCTTTGGTCCGGCGCATAAGTGAGAGTGCACTGTGTATTACTTAGGCAGGTACAAGGAAGCAAACATACAGGTGAAACTAATAACTGTGTTGAGAATAAGTTCCTTTAATATGAAAAATTCAATAGGCAACTCTGAAAAGAAATTATTTTTGAAGGTAAATCGTATCAAGCAAAGAGAAATCCCGTGAGTAAATGAAAATCCAGAATTATTTTTTATGCCATTTTTGAATCCAGGCGTGGGAGCGCGGGTCGATAATATGCGAGCTATAGTACGAAAAAGAGAAGCGGTTCTTCCATTGTCTTATACCTAATTCCGACATCAATCTTTACTCTTTTGTGGACCAATACGAATAAGAGGAAGTTTGATTTCTATTTCGAGATTGAATTCATCTTTTGTAGCACATTAATTAGTCATTTTGTTCTGAATTAATTGCTTTCGCTGACGTCGCACGAAAAAAATACATGTTGCATTCAAATTAAATAGAATAAGAGATATCTTCTGAATAAAACTAATTGACAAACAAGAGGACGCAAGTTCAATGGTATATTAATTCTCAAATCCTATATTTTTCATTATTTTTAGCTATCGCTGTCTCGAAAGTATTGCCCTTCTCAGAACGATCTATTTTCTACTTTTTTGATTTTATTCTTTGTCGAGATTCCCCGGGGTTGTTTGATTACAGAATTTTATTTTTATTATTAATATTTTTGAGCAACTATTTGTTTCAGCGTGTTTCTCATGCAAGAGATATTTTTGTTCTGTCTTTTCTCTTTTCTTTTTTTTTCCACGTTTGAGGTCGGAAAAAGGACAACAGCAAAAGCATTTATTTGAAATTTTCTTTCAAAGGAAAGTCGTAAAGGGTCGCTATGAACTTAATTTTCAGAAGAAGTAAAATGAAAACAAAAATAAAATCTATATTTTTATATGGTCTTAATATCATCTACTTATATTAAAAACTGAGTATCTTTCTAACTACCTTTCTTTCTATCTTTCTACGTCACGCTTCTTTCACCTGAACGTCAATGAACTGAAAGTCGAACCAGGTAGGTAATTTTTCAGGCTTCATTAGTTTATATTTATATAATTACACGTTTTTAACTAACGAAGATATCAACTAATAAGTAGTCAAATTTAAAGCGATTAAGCCTAATAAATGACTAAATATGAAATCCATTGTTGCAAAACGTGGTTGCTATGAAACAGAAAAAACAAGGATAGTGAGAATTTTGAATGAAGGCTTAACTAAATCAAACACGAAACTCATAAGCGGCCACTTACGTAGTATTTTTATCGCTAGCTACTTGTAATATTTTGAAACATTCATTTGTTGAAGAGCCATCTACTTATATTAAAAACTGAGTATCTATGCCTGCTTCTTTCCCTTGAACGACCAGAACTTGCTGTAACTTTCCTCACCATTTTGAAGGCGCGAAGCATCTCACCAATTCGAATGATTTTTTGATGCAGGAAAAAAGAAAAGGCGCGAAGGCGCCTCTTAGCGAGCCGCCTTTGGCGGGGAGTAGTTTCTTGAAATTTTCCTCACTACTTTCAAGGCACGAAGTGCCCGTGCAACGCCGCGCCACGTGCGTGCTTTGTCTTGAAATCGAATGACCATTAAATTATATCAAATAATATAACTTCAGAATGAGGTAAAAGTTAGACAGGCGGGACGTTATGCATCAACATGCCGCATAAAGCTAATCTAGCTGCCCTAGCAGCTAGCCTTAACACTAAAAATCACAAGTAAAAAAATTAAATAAAATAATAAATAACTAAATAAATAAAATTGACTTTCGACATCTTGAATTCAAATAATGGTTTTTGCAATCCCCAATTGCGTTAGAGCGTGCGTGTTATTTTGCATGTTAGCCTTCTTTTCCGTTAAAGTAAAAGCTAGAATTAGAAGTAGCTTCATGCATCTTAAAGATATCATACAGTCCGAAAAAAATGTCAGGAATAAATAAAATAATTACACAAATATCGAAAAAATAAAAATTTGGAAAGTAGAGTTTTGACGTGGGAAAAACGTGCGTCTGTCCGTCTATTCTGTCTGCCCCCTCCCCCAAAAGCTTTTCAATAAACAGTCCGATTAAAAAAAAAAACTTTTTGTTCGGAAGATCTCGACGAAGGACACTTCTTCCCCGCATTTGATTTTTTGATTCGAACAATTTCTTGTTCAATGTTAAGCAGTTCAAGAACATGCCCCTTAAAATAACCTTTGAGTGAACACTCCGAATCGAACCAACTTTTCTTTGCTCAAAAGATCTCCGCGTGGGCACTTCCTTTCCACATTTGACTTTTTGATTTCAGCAGTATCTCGATCAACTTTGAAAAGTTCGAATGACCTGTTCCCTCAATAACTTTTGAGTAAACAATTCCGATTCGGATAAACTTTCCTATGTTCGTTGCGCAAGATCTCGGGGAATGCACCTTACTCCCGTATTTGTACACTGTCAAAAATGAATGTTGTTTTTGCAGCATAATACAGCTAACTTTATAGTAATAAACTGTAAAAATTGCTAATTTTACAGTAACAAACTGTGAAATTGCTAACATTACAGTACTAAACTGTAAAATTGCTAATCTTATAGTAACAAACTGTTAAATTGCTAATTTTACAGTTTATTACCGTGCATTTTACAGTTTCAAACTGGAACCCCTGCTGTCAATATTATACTGTTGTTTTTACAGAATAATACAGCTAAATTTTTCGGCAATAAACTGTAAAATAGCTAACTTTACAGTAGGAAACTAAAATAGCTAGTTTTACAGTTTATAACTGCATTTAACAGTTTTAAATTGGAACCTCGGCTGCCACTATTATACTGTAAAAACAACAGTTTATTTTTTGCAGTGTACGATGTTTTGTTCAAAAGTGAACAGTTTAAACAACCTGCGCCTCCCCCCCCCAAAAAAAAATAAATTTTGAGTGAACAGTCACATTTGAACGAAATTTTTGTTTTGTTCGAAAAATCTCGGTGAGGACATACACATTTGCAGTCTTACATAATTAAGATAATATTGATCAGCTGCTAGGATGTCGACATTGATAAACGGGGAAGTACGCTCTTTTAGCTCTGGACGGAACTTCTTGATTTTAAAGAAAAAGAAACTAAATTTAGCATAGAGAAGGGAGTAACCGCCCCCTATTTTGCCTCTAGCTCGTTTAATTCCTACTCTATGCTGATGAGTGCATAATAAGCACGAAACTGCAGTCCATGGATGGCATAAACGAGCTGGTGGTGTATTGCCAAAATTTAGCATGAATTGATTTACATTTTACTTACATTTTCAAAAGAACTTTTAAAAATACGTAAGACATTGCATCAAGCCTTGGAATATGAAGAAAAAGATTTTTTTTTTCAAGTTTGTGAAGAAGAAAATAAGAATCTTTTCCTCTTCAGTACTCAAAAATAAGGCCTACTAACACAAAAAGTGTTTATTATAACAAAAAAGCTTTTTGAAAGTATTCAGATATGAATATTTCATTTCAACGATTTCTTTTCTTGCCTTGAGGTTGTTATTTTCTTTGAAAAGAGTTTTATGAAATCCCAACTGTTATATATGTCTTACTTAAAAATTAATGTTTAATTCCTTAAAAATTTTCATAATGTTGAAAACGTAAGTCTCATGTTATTTTTTTTAAATTTAACTAAAGTAATTTATGGCTTATAACTATAAATAAAGAGATAACTTTAATGAAATTTTTATAAGCAAAATAATTTTAGTAGTGTTACCTGCTGATGCTATGATTATTATTGCGTTGAAATGTAAATGCACGGAGTCTTGCTCAATGAATTAATTTAAAATAGAGAAATTTTTTTTTTGCACATGCTTCTTTAAGTCAACATAACACAGCTTTCTTTTAACTTTCTGTTTAGACTTAGTTTTCTTGCATTTTATCTAATAATGTAAATGTATATTTTTATTTCACACTTCATTGTCATTTCAAATTAGAGATGTCTAACACTTCAGTAACGAAAATAAATTGCTTGTGATAAACATGTCGTAACATAATTTTAAACAATAAGATATAAGTTATGGTTTAGTTATTATATTCATATTTGTGAATGTCTTAATAAAACGTAGATATATTTAAAGAATAAGTTTCGCTCAGAATTAAACGATGACAAATTTCACATATACGAGCATCGGTATTATTGCAGCTATATGTTCTTGAACTGATTGAAAAATTGTTCAAATGAAAAAGTCAAAGGCGGGAATGAGGTGTTCTTGCCGTGTTCTTTCAGACGAAAAAAATTTTGAACTGCTTACTCAAAAGTGATTAGAAGGTATTGGCTTTTTGGACTGCTCAAAATTAAACGAAACTTAAAAAAAAAAGTTTCTTAAATGGGGCTGCTTTGGCTACTAAAAATTTGCAGACTTAGTGCATTCCCCGAGACCGGCACCCATTCTTTCATGTGGCCCGACTATCAGCGGGATGCCATTATCACGAGAAGTTCGACGCCCAGTTTCCCCATTATTTTTTTTTTCAAAAAGTGACATGTAAAAATGAGGTGTCCTTTCCGAGATCTTTCTAACCAAGAGCGTTTGATCAAATCTAACAATTCCTTTAAAAGTTATTAGGGGAGCAGGGAACTGACCGGCAGACTGACAGACACACGGTCTCCCCATCTCAAAGCCCTCTCAGCAATTTTTTAACGCATGTCCGTGGTTGCGTATACTCAACCACCGTATACTCAGCCAAGGACAACAAGAAGTAAGAACAGTAAGAAGAGCGTAGTTTCGTCACTATACTTTCCGTTATGTCTTATTGGTATCAGATGAAGATAATGAGTGCTATGAAATTAAGAATAATTTCTACTGGTATGCAAAAAGAACTCCAACTAATCGCAATATTTACTAAGTTATATAATAGTACTTAATCAATTATATTAAAAACAATACCCACATATTTGCACAGAAAGAAATGTGCGCAATTGCAATCTTACTACTATTATACAGGGTGTCCACTCCAATCGTGGACCAATAGCTAATTTCTAAACCGTTAGAGATAAGCATATAGTTTATTTAGGAAAAAATCTCCAAATTTCGAAAGGAATTTTGGGTCCATTCAATGTTTTTCAAAAAATCAAATTTTGAAAGAGTTACGAAAATTAAATTTTTATACAGCCCCCCAGTCCTATCAATCATATTTAGTAAAACATTCTTGACACTGTAACGTTTAAAACTAAAAAAAAATCACTCTTCTACCACAAAAATTGACCGAGTTATGACGTTTTGAAAAATCAAGATTTTGCATTGTTTCATGACGTCATCGAGAGATCGCTTAAGGGACCGTATGCGAAATCGTTCAAAATCTTGATTTTTCAAAACGTCATAACTCGGTCAATTTTTGTCGTAGAACAGTGATTTTTTTTAAGTTTTAAACGTTACAGTGTCAAGAATGTTTTACTCAATATGATTAATAGGACTAGGGGGCTGTATAAAGATTTAAATTTCGTAACTCTTTCAAAATTTGATTTTTTGAAAAACATTGAATGGACCCAAAATTCCTTTCGAAATTTGGAGATTTTTTCCTAAATAAACTATATGCTTATCTCTAACGGTTTAGAAATTAGCTATTGGTCCACGATTGGAGTGGACACCCTGTATATGCGAAAGTTTGTATGGATGGATGTATGGATGGATGGATGTATGGATGCATGTTTGTTCCTCATTCACGCAAAAACTACTGAATGGATTTTGATGAAACTTTTACCATAATGTAGCTTATACATCAGAATAACACATAGGCTATAATTTATAACGATATTCGAAAAAGTTCTATCGGTAGCGCCTTTTTCATTCCAATTTAAGGTACATATTTCTCATAAATCAAAAGGCATTGACCAAACTAATTCAGTATTTAGTGTATCATCTCAACTCCCTGTCGAAAGTTAAAAATTGCGGGCATCATTTCTTCTTTCCGTATTTAATGTTCAAGGCTTTTCTCAAGTCAAATCATGAAGGTTTTTTTTCCACCTTCATGGGGAATATCCAGGATTTTACCATGATTTGTATAAAACGTTTTGTAGTCTTAGTTGTGTAAGTAGAATATTTATCCCTAAGCAATGTGGTTCTTAATTTGCATTGCTGCGTTAAAATGTTATTTTTTTAGAATAGATTGTATTCCTTTATTAGTAAATTGTTCACTGTATCAATTATTTTCACAAGTTTCGTAAATTTGTCGATCCTGCTTAATCTGGTAACGGATAAACGAATAAAATATCCTAGACGCAATGCTAAAGATTCCGCTTAATCGAATTCTCCGTTTAATCAAATAATATTTCTTGGAACCGACAGTATTCGTTAGAGCGGGGCCGACAGTATGTGCTTTAGAGTATCGGTAATGTAATCGCTTGAAGAGATTGGCAACTAATAAATGGATTGGGTTCATTATTTTCCAATTTAATGGAACTTTAAATACAATTTTACGGTATTTTTAAAAATTTGTTTGCGCTGACTGGGCGGGTACTTACAACTGGTCACTTAGAATCCAATCGAACAGGTACTTGCCGAATTTGTTGCAAGAATATTACAATAACTAAGATTATGGGTAATTTTTTCAACTGACGCCAGTTTTGGCGCCAAAGACTATGTAATAATACTTTGCTTCTTATACGATATAACTAAAATAAAACGATTGTTGTCTGATATTTGTAGACTGCGCCAAAATCTTAATCATCGAGATAATACTCCCACAGTTGAAGAAAAGTTCAGTTTTTTTTTTTTTTTTTGCCGATTCCGTACCTTGTCATTAAAAAACTTTTAAAACTTACGTCAAAGCGTAAAGTAATCCGCATACGAAATTAATCAAACCCCAAAGCTAAAATTACCATTAATTTGTGTTTTTCACACAAATAATTGTCAAATGCTCCCAACTAATTTCGAAATCACTTAGGACAAAAACTTTTAGCGTCATTTCATGGTTAGCAATATTTTCTCAGCATTAAATGACAATTTTTCTTTGACAAAAAATACTGACTTAATAATACCTAAGCATATTTTCATAACGTAGAGAGGGGAGCAAAATTATCCTAGGTATCCCAAACAGTTACCGCAAATTTAGCGACATTTTAAATTGTCAAAGCGGTACGTTTTGAGTTCTTTTAGTTTAATAAAGCCGCTTAATATAATTTAATACAAATTGTTTCTCAATATTTTCACTGGCCCAGGCAACGCCGGGTATTTTTGCTAGTATTAAATAAAAGAAACAGTTGAAAAAGTTGTAATTCTGAAGAATTTGAATTCAAGATTAAAAATATGTTTTTAGGTATAATTCCGTTTCTCTCTTTTCATCAAGCTGCAATATATGTACATAAACTGAGAAACGTTAAATCCAATGCCCAATCTTTAGTACCAAAGATAAACTTCTTAAAAAAAAATATACCTTTGAGATAAACAACATAATTTGATAGTCTTCTAGCTTTGTTTGATTCGAAAAAGTACAAATTCCAATCCTTTTTTTCCTTTCTTTTTTTTTTTTTTTCAAACTGAAGTATATCTTATAAAATTGAGTCGAATTCAGTAAGTAAGTATGACATTTCATGGTACACAAAATAAAAAATGTCACTTCAAATTGCAAGAACCCAATACTTAAAAAAATATATCCTCATGAGCAAATTGAATTTTAGGTTGATATCACAGAATTCTTATACTTAGGCTCCGATGTTATTTTAAAGATCTATCCAAAGGGAAGGGAACTTTTCCCGACGAGTGGAGGATAGCCGTAGGAGATGTGTGATCGTTGCGTAAAAGCAAATGCGTGAATAGGGTTTTTAAAGGCTTGAGG
>JAXGGA010020024.1:0-18959 GCA_038373865.1 Uloborus plumipes | reverse complement strand
CGAGATTCGAATGCAAGGGTACATAATGTCACAATTTCTTTATTAACTCTTCTTTGATAGAAAAAAGTGATTATTTTGTTTCAATAACCTCATTTTTATTTTGATGACAATGCCTCTAGGTAACGTAATGCGTTAGTAAACGTTTTTGGGAAGCTTTATTCAACATGTGGAAAAAGATATCTTACTGCCATATTCTAAGTAAATTAGCGCAGCATTTTCAAATTTCATGCGATTGCAACCACTCAAAATGTAAAGAGGACTAAGCCTGCTAAGCGTATCATCCAATTATCGTTTTAAAAAACAAAATTTTTGACGGTCTTGGGTGATATTAGAGATAAGGGGCTTGATGTAGCCTTTGTCGGGAAATTTTCCAAAAGTTAAAGTCCTGCGAAGTAACATTAAAGACTCGGCAATTTTTAGCTCTTGAAGCTCGAAAAAAGCAGTTTTAAACAAGATTCGAGGTTGTTTGAAGCAAAAACAGATCCAGCTTCTGGTTTTGGGAGGGGGATGCTAGTAGCGGGTCTGGGGGATTCACAACTGGAAACAGTTTGAAATTGGAGTTTTGAAAACGCAGTTTTAAAGCTTTCAGCTACATTAGATGAAAGAAGGGTACGATAAGGCTTATTAAAGGTAAATTTTATAATAAACCATCGTCTCAATTCATCCTCAAGATAAATGTTCCAATTACACCGACACTAATTTATTATCCTTTGGCAGTTCTAATAAAAATCGTTGGGAGCTACGCAGTAATAATGCGGTTTAAAAGCAGTGTAAAACATAAAACAGTGTAAGGATAGAAGATGTAAATAAATCAAAATTCATTCTGTCTCTTAATTCCGTTCACTTCACTTCTGAATTATATCTGGGGTTGATGTAAAAGTTGTGTTCGAAAAGTCTCACCGGTTACTAACCAGGAGCGTTCGTAACGATTACCGGTAAATCGATCGTGTATGAAAACATTCCATGAACAACACTCACTCACCGTCTCGGTTGATTATTCATATTAAATAAAAATTTGACCTGAATTTATTTCATATCGTTGAAAAACCACGAAAATTTTAGATAACCGTCATTCCGGCTCCGGCACATGGCAATCATTTCGCTTACGTACTTGAGATTTCTGTCACGTGACTGAAATGATTTTTTTTTTCAGATGTATATTTTAATCTTATGCTTTTTTTACTTTCTCTACTAATAATAAAGCTGAAGGTGGGTCTGTCTGTCTTTCTTTCTTTCTTTCTGTCTGTCTGTCACGCGCGTCGCGCCAAGACCGTTCGGTCGATTTTCATAAAATTTGGCACAAAATAAGTTCGTATACTTTCTGTTTGCGTTTTGTGCGCCTGGCAGCCGCGGACGCTTCCATCTGAAAAGGGGAGTTAGGTTTTGGATGCGCACTACCTAATGCCTTCAGCTTTTGTTCGCTTACTACTTCCTCGTTGCTTTTCCCCCCTATTTCGAGAAAGTCCGAAGAGACTTGGCGCGTGCGCAGATGTGGCGGAGGTCGTACGAAAAAATTTTAGACTGTAGCTGGGGGGTTGCGTCTCGAACGTTTTTTCAAAAATTCTATTTCGTTCTTTTTCTATTCTAATTCTTAGCTCATTTTTCATACAAATTCGATAAAATGGGGAAGAAATATTTCATACACATTTTCAAGTCTTATGTCATTCAAAAGCTTGAAATTTTCTGTTGAAAATGATATCAGTTTCAAGTTTCTACGAGCATTAGAAGAGCTGTAATAAATGTTTTTAGAATCTCGGAAATTCAAGGCTTACCTTGAGCAAAGCAAGCCAAACGATTCTAAAAGGTCGAGAATAAAATTTGAAAATATAGATGAGCCATCGCTGATGCTTTTCCATTAGCGGTGGAAAGTACTTTCATAAATCTTACATATTGACAATTAAATATTACCTATTATTTAAAAAAAAGAAAGAAAGAAAAAACTACCTTTCATAGATGAAAAAATAATTTTTGAAACAACTTATAGAGGCCTTTTCTTTACTTGCTCAATTATAACTCAAGTTCAATGGGAGCTACAGAGCTGTATAATAGGGTGGGGCGAAAAATAAAAAGTTTTTCAGATCAACTTCTAATAGTTGCCAAAAGTTGTCTTTGGTGATAGTTAGCTTTTGTGCAAAATTTGAAAAAAATCGGTTAATATCTTCAGGGGGCGCTGCGATCGCAAAGTTTTACCATAGCTTTGTTATGGATTTTATGGTTAAAATATCAAAAAAATGCCTTTAGCTAGTCTCTTTGCGTTTTTTTACTCAAAAGATGTTTTCATGCATTAAAAGCATATGAAATGACTCACAAACATTATTTTATATGATATATTTATATTTCAAAAAAATCAGTTTTTTTCACGTTTTTGTTTCTTTTTAAATGCTTGAAATATAAATATATCATATAAAATAATTTTTTGTGAGTTATTTCATATGCTTTGAATGCATGAATATATCTTATGAGTAAAAAAACGCAAAGAGACTAGCTAAAGGCACTCTTTTTGATATTTTAACCATAAAATCCATAACAAAGCTATGGTAAAACTTTGCGATCGCAGCGCCCCCTGAAGATATTAACCGATTTTTCTCAAATTTTGCACAAAAGCTAACTATCACCAAAGACAACTTTTGGCAACTATTAGAAGTTGATCTGAAAAACTTTTTATTTTTCGCCCCACCCTACTGTATAATAACTCATGTTAAATGCAACTTCATGAAGTTAAATACTTTTCGGGAGGAAATAATCTTTGCAAACAATTGAAACATCGCAAAAAAAAAAAAAAAAAAATCAGATAGTCTTTTAAATTTTTTGAAAAAATAATGTAGAACATTTCTGTTCTTTTTGCTTTTACCGTAGCTTATGGAGTTCTCAAGTAAGTTCATTTTAAAGAGAATCTTATGCATTTAATTTGATTTGTAATTTAACCATGTTTTGAAAAGAAATCTTTCTCACAAAATATTATCTCAAAAATGATTCAACTAAAAAAGTTTACTGTTTATGAGAAATTTCTTGAAATACAGTAGAGAACCAATCATCTGGGATGTTTGGGTCCATCTCTATCCCCGATATCTGAATTCCTCCCCCCCCCCTCTCCAGCTGGAATAAAATAGATAAAATGTTTTATTTACTAGAATACTTTGAAATTCAAGAAAATATTTCGGAAATTTTGCCCCGCGTGACCCTTTAATTTCAGCTTTAAAGTTTGTTTTTGTAATAATTTTCTACCCTTTTTGCGAGTAACAAGGTATTCATAAAAAACCCTTCATATTCATTTATTTATTTCAAAAAAAAAAAAAAAGTTTCCTTTCTAAAAAGTGACAAAATTGCGTATTTTAAAAGATGACGGGAAAATCGACAAAATTTCCCGGTTTTCTGGTTTCTCGATTTTTTGGTTTCCGAATAAAAGGTTTTGTACTGTACTAATAAGATTTTTAACGCATCTTACTGAATACATCTAAAACGTCTTCTCCATGAAGGGATCAGCATTTACACTAAGTAATGTAGGACCCTATTTTGCAATTTAGGACCCTATTGCTAATTACTGGTCTCTTCATGGTCCCACTCAGATAACTTTCGAATACATTCATTAAAATATATTTTGAATCTTATATATTTTTTCAAAATTCTGAAATGTCATTATTTCAAAAATTTTAAATTTCAGCTTAAAAAGAAACATTTTCAAAAAGTATTCAAACTGCATAAAAAAGTGCATACGATTCTCTTTGAAATGAGTTATTTAAAAAGTCGCTAGCTTCCACAGAACTTTAGTTATAATGATTTCAAGTCTGCCGGTAATGTTAAAAAAAGGCTTTTTAACGAAGTTCAAAAAATAAATATTTAACAATTATGAATGTTAGAATTTTAAAAAATAATGTGTTCATTTAAGATGTCAAAAAGTGCAAATTTCGTCAAAATCTGGCCGTTTTTTTTTATTTTTATTTATTTTGTTTTGCTTCATTTGATACGGAGTTACCCTTAGCTTAAAGTTTGGCTAGATCGCTAGCCAGAGAACTAGTTTTACATAACTACGGTAGAAGAAATATCCCTAGAAAAATTCCTAACCCCCTCTCAGTAAGAGGCAAAGACATCAACTGTCAACTCAGCGCTCCGGATATCTATTGTTCATTGTTAAGCACCTTATCGCTCCATTCGTAGTGACATATCAATGCGAAATTTCTACGGCGAAATGGGGTATGAACCAGGAGAAGCTCCCCCGGTATACCGGAGGAGCTTCTCCCCACGCTTCCCCGCAGGGGCGGCTCCTCACTATGGGCCGGGTGGGCCGGAAAAATTGGAAGAAAAACAAAGTCTAATAAAACATAATCGTTTTGTATTTCAACCAAAAAAAAAAAAAACATAGGGCATAAAATATATTTTAAACCTTCAGCTCCCCCCCCCTCCACATCGCTAATACAGCACAAAAAAGTTTTCAAACTCCATCAATTTTAGCGCTTCGCACCTATGCGCTTCGCATTTGCACGGCTTTGAGAACGAATTCGGGGGCCAGATCAAAGCGGCCCACGCCAAGCCCCCGATTTTAGCCAATCGCAATGGCTGGATTAAGAAGAGCAGTGAGAGATGACACCCCATTGTAACTTTTTATCTGGCCCAAAATTTCCCTTTGTCCCTAACCAAAGCGGTGGCTAGGAAAGTGTCCCTCGCTGGTTACAGAGGAGCAGGGAATGTCTGGCCCCTGTGTTAGGAGAAAACTTGCTTTTCATTCCGCGCTCCTCGTTTTTCTTTAATTGATTTTTATAACACGTCTTCTTTTTTTTAAGTCTTTCTTTTTTAATTTTCAACACCTATTACTAACAGGCATAGAGATTGGCAGTTTCATTAACCCCCACCCTCACATATTTATAATACAATGCAGGAATATTTTATTTATTAATTTGCGTTTGAGATTCTTATTCTCAAAATTTTTGTATGAAGACTTTATTTTTGACTTGTAGAGCGTTTGCTATTTTCTTGGTATTAGTTTGAATTTGATCTCATTTGTCGCAGTGTTGTGTTAATATATTAAAAAGTGTGTAAGTATTGTATAAACTCTAGGAATTTGTCATCCTGCCGGGTGTGACATTATAAATGCTTGGAGAAGTGATAAGTATTCTTAAGCTCCAAATGCTACATTTATTTAGCCGAATCATGACTACATTTATATCCAGGACTAAAGAGAGGCTAACCCCCGCCCCCTAAAATATCAATGAAGTAGTCTTCCCCCCCCCCCCCTCTTTAATGATCATCCCTACAACTAATATTATCACACTCAAATGGATTTTAATGTCCGAAAAAACAGTTAGATGTTGAAGTTTGCTTCTGCGCATTTTTTCTTATATCTTATGACACGTAACATTAACCTTCTACTACAAATACACTATAGCAGTAACCAGAAAAAACAAAAAACTTATAACATTGAACGTTCATAAAAATATTGAGTGGATCAAAGTCTACTGTATATAAAAACTATATTCAGCTTAAAATGTATAAATGAATACATTTATTTTGTAAATTATTATTATTTTACAAATTGCTTCATAATTAGAGAAACACGTGGACATAAAATTTCGCAACATTTAAAAACTATATTTTGCAAAATATTTTCCTGAAGGTTTATAATATATGAAAGATTAAATATTGTTTAAAAGCAATCTAGTTAAATTAATAATTTATATCAAAGTTTAATAACGGTACCTAATAATTGGAAAAAACTAGGCGTTCTGCAAGATTTTTTATTTCTTACATATTACACGTTACCATGACTGTCAGTCAAATCATGTATCCGAAAAGGTTATTACCAGTTAAGCAAATATTTCTGATAAACATAATTAAATTAGTCAGTTATCTGTGTTTTAATTTTAATGTTATTCGAACCGGTAGTCAAGATCCTTTAATTTTGATTATATTGTAAGAAAAATAAGTGTTTTAATATTGTTATGTATTCTTACTCTTTGTGTATTTCCTGAAAATAATTCGATTCATCTCATTACTAGTTTGAGTACGACCATAGGTAAGCGAGTGGGGCCATAACTGGTCAAACCCCAGTGTATTCCAATTTATTTAAAAACATATACATGCATTAAAATTGAAAGTTAATGAAAATATCATAGCTATAAAAGTGACATTTTAAAGTTCTAACACCGTTAGGATTTTTTTTTTCATGAACTAAAATTGCAACATTTGTTTCCAAATTGAAAAAAAAAAAAAAAAATTAAGCATGCCCAGATCTAGTCATTTACCTTATGAGTTCCTTAATTTGATGGAAGCTTTCAGAAAGTCATGGTGCAGATTGTCGGAATTTTTAGGGGGAGAGAGGGGGTGTTTTTAGGCAGAAATTTTCTTTTTCTTTTTGAGTGTAGTCCCGTAATGTTTGAGGAGGTGCGCCGCCTTGAGGCGTGACACTTTTGATGTAATGAATATTTTCACTGTCCGAAAATGGGAAAATTATGAGAGAAACATTAGTGAGATCTATAGAAAGTCGGTCGTCTGTAGAAAACATTGTTATTATTAGTATTACATTGATCGCTTAAGGCTGGTGTAACATTTAAAATATAAAACCAGAGGTGGCGCTAGGAAATGTCCGACAGGGGGGCAAGCATCCGACCATGCTCTAGAGTGCCACAGACAGATACACAAATCGACAAACACACAGACATGTCAACTTTATAACCCCCTTCCTTGTTGCGTCGGGGGTTGAAAATGGGGATCCTTAAAAATGAGGATTGAGAATTTTAGAAGATACACGAAACGAAAAAAGGAAATGAAAAACAAATGAAGTGTAATTTAAATTAATAAATAAAAAGAATGAGCTTATAAACTATTCTGCTTGAGAGAGAAAAATAGGAGCGAAACAAAAGTATTAACACTTTTTTGTTCCCTCGTCTCCAAACACACAAAGTGTGTAGATTTAATTATTAACTCGTTGCTATCTAAATGTACATACACTGGCGGAAAAAAAAATCCCAACACCAAGAAAGACTTGTGTTAGATAAACGAAATTTGGTAGGCGTGTTTATACAACTGAAAGAGGACATCGATTGAAATTTTGTGTTCCGCGCATAAGTGTGGCGCAGCTGGCGTCACTCAGAACATGCAAATAAGGCTTGTTTTAAAAGCGTGTTGTGAAGGTCGTGTGTATTATTTTTCCGTGAAATTGGGCGAATTGCGTTCATGTTAGCTAGGAATACCTTTTAAGAAGACGAAGAAGCCATTATCAATAGCACACCGAGTTTAAACGAGGTCGTACAAATTGGCTACGAGAAGGTGGATTTTCATTTCGCGATATTGCAGAAAGACTTGGGTGGGAATGTTTCCACCATGCATGATTATTGGAAGCTATGGGCAAGGGATGGTACTACCTCAAGAAGATCGAGTTCCGAGCTGCCACGTGGCACGACTGAGAAGGAAGATCGCCGAATCTTGCGTACGGCTGTGGCGCATCGTACTGCATCTGCGGCTGACATTCGAGCTGCAGTTGGTACCGTCGTGACCCAAGGAACGGTAAGAAACTGTTTACTTCAAGGACAGCTCCGAGCCACGCAGCCTGTAGCCGGTATTCCATTGACTGCAAACCATTGCCTTTTCCGACGGCAGTGGTGCCACGACAGAGCTCACTGGAAGTCGGAGTGGAGATCTGTTGTAATTTTTGATGAAAACAGGTTCTGAATTAGTGCCAGTGGTGGCTGTATATTGGTCAGAAGGAGGCCAGGGGACTGCCTGCATCCAAGCGGTCTACGGCCTAGACACACGGGACTCACACCTGGAGTTATGGTCTCTGGAGCAATTTCCTACGACAGCAGGGGCATTCTTGTGGTTATCCCAAACTCACTGACTGAAAATTTGCCGTCAGTCTGTTAATTTAACCAGTAGTACAGCCCTTCATGAGTAGCATTCAAGGGGGCGTTTTCCTACCGGATAACGCTCGCCCTCACATCGCTGCTGTAATGCAATGTGCTCTACAGAGTGCTGACATGTTACCATGACCTGCAAAATCACCAGGTCTGTCTCCAATTGATAACGTATGGGATATCATGGGATGGCACCTCGAGCATCATCCACAGTCAGCAATGACGGTCCTAGTATTGACACAGCAAGTGCTACAAGCATGGAACTCCATACCACAAAGTGACATTCGACACCTGTATGACATAATGCATGCACGCTTGCAGGCTTTCCTTCAAAATTCTGGAGGTTACACCCTCTATTAAATTAACATAATTTCACATTTGCACAGCATTTTCTTGAGCTTAAATTTGCCAGTGATCTTGTGCATTTAATCAATTAAACATGTTAACTAGACAATTGCATTACCCAAATTTAATTACTCTACGGCAATTTTTTCTTGGTGTTGGGATTTTTTTTTCCGCCAGTGTATTTTTAAATGAAAGAAAGAAAAAAGAAAACATCAAATTCAAATTGCTCCTGCTCCTATTGTTAAAAAAAAGCTTTCCAAAAGTTTATAACACACTTACCCAGTTACTTCTGAGTTCTGGAGATGATTTACATCTGTTCTATTCTGTTAAATTTTAATTCGTTCAAATATTATTCCAATTTTTTTCTTCTTGCTAAGAAAGAAGTAACTCCGTGAATGAAAAGTTTTCGGGTTAGAACAGGGGAGGGCTGCGTGCTTCGCTTCTTTAGCTCGCTATGCAATGCGCGGGAGCCCGCGGCATTCGCCGTCCAAGTAGGAAAAAGGGGTCTAATCCCCGAGTCTCAAGTATCGCCTCGACAGTTGGTGGGTGACAAAAGCCCTCGGAGAAACACGTGTCTAGCGGCTTTTCTTAAATGAGGTTGGGGCAATTAAGCAGCTATTTTGTCGTTGATGATTATCAGATTCTCAGAAAGTGACAATGAATGTCCCTTTGCCATGCTGCTGGCGATTTGCGGGGGGGAACCGCTAGTGAGAAAAAAAAAAGGAATATTTGCCCTTTTCAACCTGAACAAAAATAATTTTCTCCAGCAGAACTTAACGTTCTTCCAAGAGATACGACTGCAGCTCGCCGATTCCTCTTGTTGCTACCGGGCTTCCCGAAGGTTCTCGTGTTCGAAATTGGTCTGAAATCGTGTAATTTGTCGAATACTGAGAATGTTTTAGAAAATAAATAGTTTTTTTTGTTGAATGATTTTATTCGAATAAAATTACCGATCTGTCGGAATCAAAAACAATTTCGGCACTTAGATTTCTGTCGGAAAATTTGCTCGTCGGAAATTTTTTCCCGACGAAGCAAGAAATTTTCCCCGATGGGGGGGGGGGGGGCAAGACGTTCCCGACAGGGGGGCAATTGCCCCCCTTGCCCCATAGCTGGCGCCGCCACTGTATAAAACCTATGTATCAAGTCAAATGTGGGATAATTTTGCAGTGCAAATTTGTATTAATAAAATTAAATATTATTTTAAGTCGCTCAGCATTAGTTTACTAACTGTTGTTCCTTTCATTTTATCTGTGTAAGCATTAGTAGGGAAAGATATAATTGCGGGTCCACCCACTAAATTAAGGCACGAGCCGCTACTGCTTCCCCGGTTCCTACGCCCCTGCACAATATTACAATGTGAAAGCACATACATGTTACTCTGCTACGTACCTGAAGTTGGACATTTCCAAATGCACGGAACATCTCTTAGCTGTCACATTGCGACAGCCCAACCAGGTTACTCTGCGACGTACCTGAAATTGTACATTTCTACATATGTGGAACATCTCTGAGACGTTACAGAGATGTATCGCGACGTCTCTGAGATGTTACACACGTCGCAGTGCGACGTTTTTTTACGTCACTGAGACGTGACTGTGCTATTTGGGTTTATATTAGTCTAGGTTTGAGCAAAAGAGAGGGGAAAAAATGGGAAATTAAGCTAATGAATATATTTTTAACAGTAAAAATCAGGTAAATATAAAATTTCCTATTATCAGGTTTAAGTGAATAAAAAATGATTTGCATTTGAATGAATCAGTTTTTTTTCAGTTACTGATTAACAAATGGTAATTATATAAAAATATAAACACGTAAAAAGAAACGTAATATGAATATAGTCTAATGATTATGATAGTCAACTGAATATAAATTTAATTGTTAACAAAATTAATGTTTTGACATAAATAATTCTTTGCTACATGTTCAATTTATCAATAATTTAGAGAACTGGATTTTAGTAAAAATAACATCGTACAATGCAAAAAATGTCTCATAAATGTCAGATTTGGCAAGTCGGTTAAACATTTTCCTTAAAAAATAAGGTAAAAACTTCGGTTTAATCAAAATAATATTTAATTCATAATGTTAGTAGATGGTTTACACCGAATTTCAGTTGAAAAGAAAAAAATCTTGCTATAGCAGTCTCTAAAAGATGACAGCTTCTGTCAGATTTGGCAATGGGGGAGTTTCCTTCAGTCAAAATAAGTACTACTTTTTGTTACTGAAATTGATAGAATGATATAAAAAAATAACATGGGCCCGGAAAATACGTTAATTTTTCCAACAGTTTATTTTTTATTAATTTTTTTAAATACCCTACCTTGAAAACGGGGTGTGGTTTTTGTGACGTCAGTGGTGCTCCGCTTACGTGCACCACTGATGTCATGCGCAGATGTTTTTTTTTTCGGAATAGCATCTGAGCCCCGGTTAAAATAATTCATAAAAAATATATAACTGTGTCAAAAAATAAAAAAAAAGGTCAAAGCCTATGTTTTGAAGCATGCTCTTTCAGAAAAAAATACTTTTGAAGTTTCGGAAACTCCCCCATGGACGAGAAAAGTGTGACGTCACTTCCTGGTGCCTGGTTCACTTGCATCGTCGTCTCATTTCTTCCCCATGTTATTCCTACGGAGATTCGAGTGAGGTCTAGTTTTTGCCAAATTTGAAGAGTTTTTTCTTATTTCTTAGCTTGGAAAAGCACTTCTTCGAATTCCAGGTAAGTTGATGTACAAAATGCACCCAGTTTGTTGCTGATTTCGAAACGTATTTATTTTTTGAGAATTAATTAAACTTTGTTTATGTTTTCGCATGCTGATTTCCTGAGCCACCATTGCTGCACGTAGTATTTATGATTATACGTGATATTCATTTCATAAAAACTGGTTGAATTACTGAAACTATTTCCATCTAAAATGAGTAAAAGTCATCAAAATAACCGTATGCCATGATTTTTATGTGTTTTTCCCCCGTTTTTTCAGAAAACATAAATCTTAGTTGATGTTCGAAGAACCGATATTTTCTAATGTTACCTCATTTGAAGTGTTAATTCAGCTATTTTTTATTTTAATATGCATATTAAAAGTTGGTTGTGATGTAAATTGTTGTGTTTAATAGTTCGTGAGCGCATCATATATGCAAGGTGCGTATCAAATATTTTTTAATATCGCTGTTCCACGTTGTGTTGCTATTGTTTTTCACGTTGAACGAATTTCATACGCATTTTCCTCTAATTAAAAGCATTTACATTCATATTCTATAAGTTAAAGTTAAAAAGTAAACCGTTTTGCAGAAATTTTATGTAATATCCACATGGTGAGAGTTGATGCATGTTTGTTTACATTCGTTTGATAAGTATCCTTTACGTTACTTCTTATAGTCTGCTGGTATTAGTTTCTTCCTACAATTTTATGGTCATAAATTACACTTTTTTATTCAAGATAAGTAAAAGCAATAAAGGCAATGTGCATGCCATAAACTTTTGATTTTCCATGTTCCGTGCTGTCATGCTATTAATTTTCACTGATCACTAATCGCTGCTGGTTTTCTTTATTAAAAAAAGTTAACATTGCAAACATATTGGTCAAGTTACAAAATACATCATACATACTCTCTCTGTTTTTAAGAATAAGATTTGATTGCATTAGCTGAACCTATTTTTACCTATATGTATATATCCCCTCTGTTTTATCAATGTGGTGTTGGTGTCATTTTCTGCTTTAGTTAAATTATCGATAGGATTTCATTTCTAGTTTTGAGTCATTGTGCGTATTTTTTACCGAAAAATTGATATGACTTTAAAACATTTCAAACAGAATATCTTTCACGAAGTTGCGCAAATTGAACTTAGTTTTGACAATGTTGTTGAAAATGACTCTTGAATTTAAACTGATTTCTTTTTATTAAGAACTAGCAGTACCCGCACGGCGCCGCCCGTGCAATAAATGTAAAGGCCCTTGAATAAATTAAAAATGCGACGACCATTCTGGAGTAAGATAGTTATTTTCTTTTATTCAAACTTACTTCACAGCAATTTAAATTCCAGTAAAATTTGGAGTTTGCACATGTCGCCAAATAAATCAAAAAGGCATTAAACTACCGAAAACATTAAAAGTAGGATAGAATTGCGGTAACCGGGTCTCGGCGATTAATATTTCATTGTGGCAACTCGCTACCTTCTTAGAGGCAGAAAAATATTTTTCGATTTTAGTAATCCTACAACCACGGAGTAGAAAGTAGGAGAGAAATGTTTTACGGATGCGCTAGTTTGAAAGTGGCAACAAATTCTCACCGCCGCCAGAGGACGCTACACGACAATCCCTTCCTATTTCCTACGGGAATCAATGTAAATGATACTGAATCTGTCATCTTTTTAAATGCTGCTATGGGAAAGAAAAAAAAACATTTTTCAACTGGATTTAGGTGTAAATCTTCGATTGACATTATGAATTAAATATGATTTTCATCCGTATAGGTGCCGTATTCTATGAGAAATAGGTTTAATCGAATGCACTTGCGAAATCTGACAGAATCTGTCATTTTTTAAAGACTGCTGTTGGCCAGAATTTTTTTGTTCAACTGGATTTTGGTGTAAATGTTCGATTGACATTATAAACTAAATATGACTTAGATCCCACTGAAATTTTGCCATATTTTTTAAGAAAGATGTTTAATCGATCCAGGGGCGTGCTTAGAGTTTTGGCGCCCTGTGCAAAATTTGTTTTAATAGTAGAGAAATAAACATTTTTTTATTTATTTATTTCCCCTCTCTCATAAACATAACACATTTAAATTATTACACACTGCAACATGCACCAACCTCAACACATAAAACCGGAAATTATTTTGACATTTTACTATAAAATTGCTATATTATGTGAATTAAAAATAAAAAGAAAGAAAAGACACAGACACAACCAAAATTTACCAAAAACAAACATTTATTTAGAAAAAAGAAAAATCTAGAGATTAATAAGTACATGAAATAGAATAAAATAAGCGATTCAATGAGGAATAATTTTTCTAGCTTTTTGAGCAGCAAATTCATCAATTAAGTTAGAAAAATCTAAATAAATACAAAATTAATTTTCAATCGATATTAGTGCTAGAGCATTTGTCATAATAGATCTATTTTAGCTTTAAGAATGAAGGTTCTGCCGAGACAACTGTATCTAAAATAGTTAGAAAATTCGTAAATCAATAACAAAATTTAGTAAAACATTTGGAAACTTTTCAAACAAATATTTAAGTAGTTGAAATTAAAGTTTCTCTGGAATGGAATTCATAAAAACTTTTAACTCTGAGTATAAATCAGTTCCATTCACATTGTCTAATTCTAACGCCAAGTTATTGCAATTAGTTATTAAGCCATGCTCTTCCAAAGTTTTTAATGCTGGAGTATTGCAAGGAAATCCAAATTTCTTGTTGAAACCTTTTTTTTTTTTGAAAACGCTCCTAGGTGTACATAAAAGATTGACTCGTAAAAAAATTGTTTGTTGACACTCTTTCTACGAGGAGTGTTAACAGGAGGAGAAGAAATTTCATTGGTATTCATTTCCAATGATAGAGAGCCTAAATCTTTCGCTGCAATTTCAGAATTTTAAGACTGATACAAAGGAATGACAATCCCTTCCTTGAGGGGCCCTACGTCGGCACTTTTACGATATTTAATCTTAAAATATGGAATTTTAATTAAGTCCTCATCCCAACGATTTTGTTTTCGTTGGGATGAGGGCTCCTCTATGCGAAAATGTTTCGAAATTAAATACAAAAAAAGGGAGGGAGGCAATTGCAGTTCGTCTTTGATGACATTTGGGACAGAAATGTTGTTCTGGACTCAAACCCGAAAGTTCTCTACCCACAATTTTTCGGTATGGAAGTTTAGAAGCGAAATAAAAAAACCGTAATTTTTGCTGACTTCGATGATATTAAGAGAGGCTATGATTCGGGGGTTTAACTCCTGAAATGTTTTGAAATTAAAAGACTGAAATTTTGTAATCAAGAGATCTAAACCATGATATGTAAGTAGAGGGTAAGTAATATTAAAAAAATCTCCCCTCCCTTGAGAAATTTTTAGATCCGCTCTTGAGAATTTCAAACTCAGTGTTTTTCAACTTCTCTATTAAAAAAAAAGTGTTTTCTCTATTAACTGAACAGCAGTGTTTAAGTTTATAGTAGAATTTTGCTTTGCTTTCCTAACGAAATTAATTTGAACAAGCAATTCGTACCATGTACATAAAGAAGTGGGAAATTTGAAACTCAGTTTTGCATTTTGACCCCGTTGCAATTTCCGATATCTCAACTAATTTGTCATAAATATCCTCCAATTTGAAATCTAATATCTTTGATACTTTCTATTCGGCATTCCCATCTTTTGTTAGATAAAGGCTCAATAGTAACATTTTTAACATGCCGCTTTAGAATGTCCCATCGCTGAGTAGAAATAGAAAATAAGATTTACATCTGCTGAATTATTCCAAAAGACAAGTTTGCCTCCGGCAGAGAAACTAATTGAAGAATTGGCCACACCGCCAAAAGCGGTTTGTATTTTAGATATTTTAAAATTTCAAAAGAATAGTTTGAAGGAAAAAAAATTTTTTTTCAAAGTTTTTTTCTCCACGCACACACAAAAATATTATTTCTTTTGTACAATTTTAGCGGCCCCAAAATTTCAAAATATTTTAGCGGCCCTGTGCGGTTGTACAGTTTTCCACCCCCTAAGCACTGCCCTGAATCAACCGCATCTAACATGCTAAATCTGACATATATGCGATTGTATGCGACATTTTCTTTGCATTGTTCGATATTATTTTTGCTAAGAATCAGCTCTCTAAATTGTTGATAAATTAAGCATGTGGCAAAAATGTCGAATCACCTGCTGCCATATATTGTTGTTGTGCAAGCGTGTGAATATTGTGTAATTTTCTTTTTATAATCTAATTAATCATTAAATATTTTCAGGACCACATGCAATGAAGAAACGGTTCCAGTACAACCAGTCAGTCCCAGGCCAAGTAATATTGCATCTTACTCAGAAATTAACTATGCAAAGCACAAAGTAATTAGAGACAATTACAGAGTACAACAATCATGAAATTAAAATTATTTCTTTATCATTCCAGTGATTTAATAAATGCAGCGGCATACCGCAATGCAAATTCATAAATACCTTGTTTGTCTTCTTTCTCCCGAAATAATCATGGTCCGATTGGTAGAGCGCGCAGCCAATTCGACTTGTGATTACTTTTGTAACTCGGGGCTCAGGTTCGAATCCCGGAGCTGGGGATCTTCTGCAGAGGGACTCCATGAAAATTAGCGGCGGTGTTGCTAGAGATTAAAAATCTAGACAAACACCTACGCCAATCATCGGGATTACGTCCCTTTATTAACAGTTTACAAACACAGCATCTGTACAGAAGAGATGTCAAGAAACAAATTTAACAACAATTACAAATTTGAACACATAAGACATGTGCATAGTTAATGATTAGTTTGCAATAATCATCTTCATGCACATGTTATAAAAGCATTTAATTACAACATTACATAAGACATGTGCATAATTAATGATTATTTTGCAATAATCATCTTCATTCACATGTTATAAAAGCATTTAATTACAAAGACATAAAAGGTTATTTTTAATAACCATCTTTATGCATTAAAGTAAAAGAAACCTCCGCTGGATAGGATACTAAGTAGTTGAAAATTAAAAGTGTAAACCTTAGTATAACTTAAATAGTATAAACATAAGTTGCAATTTAACAATAAATAAAATGTCCTCATCAAATAAATCCTCATCAAATAAAATGTCCGGATTCAAGAACGTTTTCTCCTTCAGCAACAAGCTTTCCCTCAGGCAAAGAAATTGCTGATAATTTGACAACACTTTTTCTCGACATTGTATTGAATCAAAATCCTGAAATAAAACAAAAAAGTTTTTGTGAAATTCAACTTAATAAATTTGTATCTGAAACTGACTAACTGCTTGAAAGTCAATAAAATGTGATATTTTGCGACATATTAAACACATATAGGTAGCATGAAAACATGATACATTCTACAAATCCGGGGCTGCTGCCGCCACTAGCAAAATTAACTGCACAAAACAAATTAGATAAGTGTTGGTAAAAATTAAATCAATATTTAATAGGTTTTGGCTTGAACAATGGGAGTGGCATAATGGCAAGGCAGCAAGCTCTGTATACAACAGAATATGACATTTGATTAAACCGTAGACTAAAATGACATGGTAACTGCAGACAAATGAATACCATGGACAATCAGACAAAAAGTTTAAAAAATGATGCTGGTGTATAAACACTAGATCAAACATTAAAATTGTAGATAAAAACAAAAAAAAAAAAAAAACTGCATGAGCTAAACATAGACAAAAACACTCATGCATTTAAAAAAAAAATAAATAATCACTTATATTAGTACATGCCTTGAAACTTTATAAAAAAGTTTGTTACTCATTTTATTTAAATTTTAAAATATATTAATTAGTGATTGTAACTTTTTCAATAATATCTTTCACGAAGCAAAATATTCTTCTGTTCCTCAAAATAATTAGTTTGCCAAAACGAACATGAGCTGTTTCATGGCCGACTCAAAGATGTGCGCAAGCTGGGCTAAGTCAAAATGGGTGCATTCAGTAAATCCTCACTAATAAAGAAAATAATAGTGTGAAACATCTGTAGATACTTGGAAGTTTACAGTATAGAATATGGTAAAATAATCATACATATAAAATTAGTGTTAATTAAGAGGTAAAATCAAAAAAGACAAAAATAGGAGAGTTTAAGAGACGAATGCAATCAAATTTCTAAAAAATATAGAAACTTGCCAGTACATTTTTAGTACTAAAAATTTCAGTACTCAGTGTAAGACATCATTAAAAAATCTTTCCGGTTTGCAGAAAACACTCATTCGCATTAATTTTAACAGTAAATAACTAAGCACATTTTTCTTTTTGTGGAAAAAGTAGGTGATCTCATGGACTACTGGTTATTTGGCGGAACAAGGCGAATAAGCATAGAACATGTGCGATACAGTAAACATGAACAAAAGATTATAGCATGCATATCGCATTTTTTGTTTCGACTTACATTGAATCACAACAGTAAAATTTATGGCTATTAAATAAAAGGAATAATCTCGTGCCAGCAGACTAAAGGGCAAGGTCAAACCAAGTAACGGACAGGATATTAGTTCAATGAATGTAAACATTTGAAGGGTCAGGGGGAAAAACCACGGTAGTCACATTTGATTCATTTTGAGAAAAACGAAATTTAAACTTTACGAACTCATAAACTTCCCCAGTATACTTGTTCTAAAATGACAATAATACATGGACTACAGTGTTTTTTCACGAATATCGCATATACTAAACGAAATTACACTTATTTTCCTAACAGGTGGTAGCATCAGTTTAAATTCGACAAAAAGTGGACTACCGTGGTTTTCCCCCTGACCCTTCATTTATCAATTCTCAAAATGTAGATACTACATAAGATTTCCGAAAAACGGTTTATTTTGTGACTTTAACTTATAGAATATGAATGTAAATGTTTTTAATTGGAGCAAAATGCGTATGAAATTCGTTCAACGTGAAAAACAATAGCAACACAACGTGGAACAGCGATGTTAAAACAAATATTTGATACGCACATTGCATATATGATGCGCTCACGAACTATAAAACACAACAATTTACATCACAACTAACTTTTAACATGCATATTAAAATAAAAAATAGCTGAATTAACACTTCAAATGAGGTAACATTAGAAAATATCGGTTCTTCGAACATCAACTAAGATTTATGTTTTCTGAAAAAACGGGGGAAAAACACATAAAAATCATGGCATACGGTTATTTTGATGACTCCTACTCATTTTAGATGGAAATAGTTTCAGTAATTCAACCAGTTTTTATGAAATGAATATCACGTATAATCATCCCAGCAAGCAAAATATCTTGCCTCAGGATTGCATAAAGGTTAACGCGTCGGCAAATATCACCTTGCCTAAATGCTGCCTGAATAATGTTATGTTACTCTCTAAGAGCTGCCATCGACTTGCCCCAATGTTGACTGTCAAGGTGTATGCAGCCTAATATCAGTCGAGTTACAGGGTGGGCTCTGCCTTTGAAGCATCAAAATGCTGGCATAACAGTGTGAAATCAATCTGCATGCAAGAAGTGGTAGCTATTGTAATCCTGCATACATATTATCTTAACATTAAAATGGCAGGATACATTGATATAACAGTGTGAAATTAGTCTGTATGCAAGGTGCAATTGCTTGCAAGGTCTTTCTTTCTTTCTTTTTTTTTTTTTTGTGTGTTATTTTCGCTTCAAATTCACGAAGTAAATTTCATTCTTTAACTATTCGTTTTATTCTTCAAGCAAATTTTTTTTTTTTAGCTTAGAATATTTTTTAAGCTGACATATGATTGAAAAGTCACATAGAGATATTTGCTTTCGTTCGATTTGCAATTAATTGCGGATAATGAAAATTACTTCATTGATTTTAGATTAAACTATACATATTAAAATTCATAGACTTCTTATATAGTGGCAAAAACATAGTTAGATTTTTTATTATTTATTTATTTTATTATTATTATTATTATTATTATTATTATTTTTTTGCTTAACAGAATGAGTCGCACTATTAAAAATACAATGCAATATTTTATTTATTTAAAAATGTATGCTTCTTTTCGAATTATTAATACATAAAATGCCTGGTTAAAATTATGGAGAAAT